>UYYA01004133.1:64003-162152 GCA_900624975.1 Angiostrongylus costaricensis | reverse complement strand
AATTGCACTCCGATGCAGCGACGGAACAGTACAGTTTCTAGAAAGACAATTTAGAAAATCACTCACCCTTACTTTCAGGTGTTTTCAATCACCAGGTCATCCTGCCTTCGCATGAGATAAAGGAGGATGGATATCTTGTACCACCGGTTCTCCCTTCTGAAATCCGACATGCCATTTCGCGGGTGAAAAAACGAACAGCACTAGATCCGGACAGGATAAGACCAGAACACCTGAGGAGCCTTCCGACTGTCCTCGTGAACACACTGGCTCGGCTCTTCACACGTTACCTGTCTGAATGCAAAGTTCCTACTCAGTGGAAGACCAGCAAGACCATGTTATTGTTCAAGAAGGGTGACCTGCACGATATCGGCAACTATCGCCCAATCTGGTTACTGTCTGTCGTCTACAAACTTTTCATTCGAGTTATCCCAAACAGGAATGACAGAACACTAGACGAAGGACAGCCATGTGAGCAGGCAGGATTTCGAAGAGGATTTAGTACGATGGACTACATCCACACGGTAACACGTCTCAATGAAGTATCGCGAGAGTATAAAAGACCACTCTGTCTCACTTTAATGGATTTACAGAAGGACTTTGATTCAGTTGAGATAGCACCAAACCTGGAAGCTCTTGATGGTTAAGGATTCTTTGCTCAGAACATAAACATTCTTCGTAAGCTGTGAGCTGTACAAAAATTTCACAACGAAGATATCACCATTCTACAACGATATTAACATCGACGTCAAAAGAGGATTTTAGCAAGGCTATACCATCTCGCCAAAATTATTTACCGCCGCCCTCCAGAACGTCATGCGAACATTGGAATGGGATAATATGCCAGTGAAAATCAATGGTCGGTAGTTACACCATCTTCGCTTTGCTGATGCCATCGTCCTTATAACACTAAACAATAGCCAAGCGGAATAAATGCTTCACGACTTCGATAAAGCCTGTGGAAAGATTGGTCTTCGACTAAATCTCACAAAAACGATGTTTGTGAGGAACGGATTGGTTTCGCATACCCCATTCACGCTCAACGGAACGAATATCTCCGAATGTTCCAGTTATATCTATCTAGGTCAGGAAATCAATATGATAAATGACCTAGCTCCAGAGCTGAGCAGAAGAAAACGGGCGGCTTGGAGAGTTTTCAAGAGCATCAAGGATGTAGTGAAAAGAACAAAGAACACCCGACTCCGTGACCACTTTTTCGACTCAACGGTACTTCCTGGCCTAACGTATGCGTCAGCAGGATGAAAGGTCACTCAGGATTATCGAACGCGCAGTCGAAAGGACGATAGGATTATCCCGTTCCGCACTAGTAAGAGAAGAGATCCGAAGCTCCGACCTGTATCAACGATCAAAAATCAAAGGTGCCGTTGTGTACGCCAAACAGTCAAAGATAAGGTGGGCTGGACACGTAATGCGTATGAATAGCAACCGATGGGCAGGAGCCGTTAGTGACTGGATTCCCCGCGATGTCAAACGTACTGCAGGAAGACCACGACTCGATGGTCAGAGTTCTTCACAAAGAGCCTTGAAGAAAGATATGATGCTCGACAAGTCCCTAGAGCGAGGAGAACCCACTGGGCTACTCTTGCACGCAACAGGGAAAAATGGAAGTTTTACGGGCGCTCGCCCGAGTCAGTCGACGATTAACGGGACTACTGCTGATACAGGTGAGAGTCAGGGAACCATCTAGTTCGATTTGTTCACCTTGGCACCATGGACTCTTCGTTAACTGCCTCTCGTTCCGTTGAGCTCTTTGATTAGCTCATTCGTCTTTGTTTCGTTCGTAATTGTTCAAATGATTACTCGAAACTAAGGTTTGGTAGAAAATTTCCACCTATACGTCTGCCCTTTTTGAGGAAGTGTGATCTTGTCGAACTCCTTATCGTGTAGCTGTAGTGAGCGGTCGGTGGAAAAGCTGTATTTGTCTGCTCCACTTCCGATAACAGCATACCAGTCTTCGTATGTAGAACGTGTCCACTCTGGTTGACATGAGCTGAAAAGATTGCCTTCGCTTCGATGCTGCTGAACGCTTTCTCCTTGGTAAATAAAGATTGGGACAAGGAGAAGATGGTACACCCGAAAGACTTCTATGTCCCATTTAAAGCCTTAGATGTGGCCCATGCAGGAAAATACTTGTCGGAATCTGCTTACTCAACTGGTTATGTCTCATCCAAGTTCTCCGATATGTGCAAAAGGGTAACCTTCGTGAAGAACTTGTAGAGTTCACTGAACGAGCATATCGGACGATAGTTAAAAATGCTCTTACCGTCACCCTTCTTGAACAGAATAACCACGTATAGATAGAGGACGATCTTAGTTTACAAATGATAGAATGCTAGTCACACTGTCTACAAACGCAATTTCACATTCGTGACGTCACAGGAGGAACGCTTCTCCTTTTTTCTTGGCATTTTATCCCTGGTTTCTTTTGTCACCAATTAATTACATAAAGGATTTCTCTTCATATTAATGTTGTTGAACTTCACTTGACCTTAGCATTTACCATTGACTGTGAATATTTGTGCAACTATGTAAACTTCGGATGAAATTCACGTGATCGTCACCAAAGCATGAAATTTGCCTAACAATGTGATCTGAAAAAAAGTGATCAGGATCTCGACCGTGTATCCAACTATTCAGTTATACGTAGGACAAAGTCGACGACGTATAACAACCGATTGGGATCAGTAAACTACAAAGCGGTTTTTTTAATCGAATGATCTCCAAATGTATTTATACTCTTACGAACTGCCTTTGTTGACCTCATGCGAGGTTGGTAAAAGTTGTCGTCTCCTGTCCTGGCATCCTAACGCATAGCCCACAGCTACTGCAACTTTACTCCTCTGGCACATTCAGAACTCACAATGCGGGATACGGTACCCGAGACAATGCTTCTAGCAGCTCTCTCTATCGACAACACTGAAGAACTATCAGCAGAGATCGTCCTAATGGATGTCGTCGAGGAAGTTGCAAGTGGGTTTCGTCGCCACTCTGCGTCTCACTCACACTGACGATCAAGCACTCGTCGTCAAGAGATCTCAGATCTCCATACTCTCTTGTCGGTGGACCTCAATCCAAGACACTCATGCTCTGCTGTCGTGCTCTCTGACCGTCGTCATACCCGATTGTTCCGGTCCCACTTTTGGAAGTCACTCAGTTGTCATGGAAGCTCGCAGGCCACTTACTATTCTTCTTCCTCTTCAGCTCTGACATATTTGTCTTCCTCTTCTCAATGGACTCCAGCACGGGCATCCTATTCTCGTGAATATGTCGGGATTTCTTTAGCAGTCGTATTCCATCGTCTTATGAAGACAACAACATGAAGTGTACTGTAAGAGTGCATGCTTGTAGATGTCCAGTAACACGTATTTTTCGCAGAATTTTTTGACCTCGTGGTGCCTGTAACCTTCTAGGCTCGCATTGGTTATGAGAAGCTGTTCTATGGCAATGTGGAAAGCTTCGCTTTATAAATTGTGAAAACGTTCATTTATTATTTCAATATTAATGTGTGGTTTACTCCGACAGCATTGCAAACTACCTAACTTTAATAACATTATATACATATACGTACATGTACATATATATACATATGTATATACACATGTATATGCAAGGAATAAAAATAAAGGATAAAGCTCTCGGCGTTGGTCAATCCCTGAAGGATGATCCATGCACTCGACTTCATTAAGTATCGCTGGAGGTGGTTGAATGCATATCTGGCCTTTGTAGTGACTCGCGGTGGCCTACCGATGTATCGAGCCAGTGCTGCTATCCTCCCAGACAAGCCTGGTACCAATTTGCCGACCGCGGATGGATGGAAGGCTTGGTGGGCCATGTGCGCGGGGATCGATTCCACGTGTGGCGTCTCCAACCACTGCGACACACGCGCCCTTGGCGCCCGGAATAGACCGTATATGTATATATATGGATGTAAATATAGATACTTGGGAAGTGCATCTTGGCGAATCGTGCTTTATAATGCAGCACAACCTCCATTTGACCGGTACTTTACTGTTTTGATTTTTCTTTGGCCTAAAAACTACGACGTAGCCATAGCACTGAATTCCTGGGTCGCTGCCCCTTCTGAGTTAGAGAGAGGTTTTTTTTACTACTGGCTGTCTTCTGGGAACGCAACCACTAATAACATAACTTCACTCCAAGTTTGAGTTTCAGCTAGAAATATTCTACTGACCAGCTTGGATTACCTTGATGGAGAATGAACCCGTTAATACACATAGCGGTAGACCTAGAAATCGCCACGGTGAAGCGGAAAACGATTGAGTGACTAGAAATCTAGTGGAAATTTCATGTAGCTGCCTCTACAAATTATGTCATTTTTGCAGTTCTTGAGATCCAACTGCATTACTATATAATCACTTTTTATTTATTGCCTATTCTTTTTTCATGGCAAAGTATGATGTGAAAGATAACCACAATAAT
Organism: Angiostrongylus costaricensis; assembly: GCA_900624975.1. NCBI lineage: Eukaryota > Metazoa > Nematoda > Chromadorea > Rhabditida > Metastrongylidae > Angiostrongylus > Angiostrongylus costaricensis. Next base: position 157,697 of record UYYA01004133.1, on the reverse strand, counting down.
GCCGAGATATTTTGCAAAACTCCGCAACGTTGGCGTCTGCGGTGGGGATCGAACTCACTATTACCCTCTCCGGGGGCAAACTTGTTCACCATCACACCACGAGCGTCCTTCGTTTCGCCTTTCTCCCGGCTGTGTCTTATTAGCCCAAAAGTATTGGACGAAGTATACTACTGTTTACGTTACAGCTAGCTGCTTCTGCGTAATCCAGAACATCCCGTGACTACGCATAACTTAATTACTTGAACTATTTCGCTTTTCTGGTTGTGTTTCTTATATTAGTCTAGGATTCGAGGCTAAGAAATTCAGACTAAATCGACATCTTGAATCGGCCTCGTTTTATTTACCATGTTAAGCAGCCTTCGTCTACATTTATATGTTGAGTTAGACTTTTACTCTCGGTGTTTGTTCATTTGTTTGTCATTCTGATAACAGATTTAGCAAAATTACTAAGTAAATCTGCAGCATTTCTGATCCGGTTTGCCCTTTGTTACACGACTAGGAGCTTAAATGAGGTCTTTCTTCAACTTATGTTTAAGGTAACGACGGCCCGAGTGGAGGCGACTTAAAACAGTTATTACCATGGCTTAGTGGAAACTCAAAAAATATGATTTTACGTTTATCCTGCGACACATATATGACATCACAGAATTACTCCTTTCTTTTTTGCTTTGCAAAAATATAAGAAGGATAAAACTCTCTACGTTGATCCATCCTTGAGGGATGTGCCGTGCATTCGACTTCATTAAGCGTCGTTGGAGGTGATGCATACCTGGCCTCATGATTCGCAGTGGTCTGCCGATGCATCGCGCCAGTGCTGCTATCCTACCAAATAAGTCTGGTGCCAATTTGCCTACCCCTAAGGGATGGAAGGCTTGGTAAGCCACAGGCATGAAGATCGCTCCCATGTGTGTGTGTTGCAGGGCGTCTCCGATTACTACGCTAAGCGCACCTCTTATTTACTTTGTAATCTAACGATAATTAGATGGATGGCTTGTCTTCGCGATAATTGCAAACCGCAACACATTCTCCACCTGTTTCTCTTGCTTTTGTGATCGTCTTCAAACGTCGAAAAGGTCTACATCGATGAAGTTTGAATCCATTGGCCAGGTTCCGTGGTTCCTCAGCGGTTCGCAGCTGCAAATACTGCTACTTGACGTGGGCCATGAGCGCATAACTTGTAGTGGTTCTGTGCTTCTCGTCCATCTGTCGTCAGTTCTTCTAACACGATTCATCTTTGCCTTGCTTATTCTCTCGGATCACAAAGATGGAATAACTGTCTGAGATCTTGACTACTGAGTTTGGCTTGATCTTATACGATGGGTAAACTTCAGAAGACATCGTTCGAACGCTCTGACGATGGTTGGTACCCTTCTTATTTCGTTCCTTAATGATACCTTTTGCCATTACTTATGAGGAATAAGCGTATTTTAAACCACGATTTCACTTTTTTAAACGATTTCAGCAACAATTTCACTGTCGTTTGCGGTTTTAAATTATAGGTCTCCATATAGTTTTAAGTGTACGTAAGAACTGGCTGTGTCCCATTTTATGAGGCTGTCCACTCCATAGGCTTCCATCCCTCTAAGATCAGCAAATTGGTAGCAGACTTGTCTGCGGGAATAGCAGCACTGGCTCGATACATCACTAGGCGACCACGTATCATTGTAAAAGCCACAGTCACATCTAACGATGCTTAATGAAGTCGAATGCATGGCGTATTCCTCAGGGATTGATGCCGAGAGCTTTATCCTTTAACCTTTATCCGCTTTATGAAAGTACTACCAATCAGAGACGCATGCCATTGGTTTAATACCACGACGAATAGTGTAGATTTTAACATCTACCTAACTTTAAGTACTCCATTCTTGTGATGTTGTTGTCAGTGAATTGTGAATGGTATTAATGAAGAGGAACTCACCATCGATGACCAGCCATGACATCAATTTAAAGAGATTTAAATATATCTCAGAGCCAACTGTAGCGGAGATTACCGAGAGGTAAGCTGCTTTTTTGTTTCTAAATTTAGTTCGATTTTCGTTGTCTTTTCTAGGAGTTTCGGTGTAAAAGAAGAGTCGACATTTATTGACAATGAGCATGGCAAAGTGAATCATCGCTCAAATACGAAGATTATTATCACTGGATTGGACAGGTACGTTTTTCTTTCCCTAGTTACGTCCCTGTTTGTTTGATTTTTAATGTCGTTCACTTAGAATCAGTTGCTATAGGAGATCCCAGGATCTATCAATAACTTTGAACAGCTACAGTATCGATCGGTTCATTAGCACTTCGAATTTACTCGAATATACAACTCTATGAGGAACTCCGGAGAGATTTGTTCGTCATTTAATCGATAGCTTCTTTTAGTTCACTTTTTTGAACGAATTTGAAGGTGCAATAGCATGCATACGTAAAAATTTGGGTCTGAAAACATTGATGCTTGTTAAACTTTTTACGAAAAGCTTAGAGATATTAAGAGGGTTTACAGTGGAATTGGATAGGTTACTATAGGGAATTTTTAAGCCTATTAATGTCTTCCCTCGCCTTATCTCTCCGTGTCCCATTTCACATCGAATTTTTTCGAATTTTTTCAAATCGTTTAAATCTGAATATATCAAGTGACGGCGACATGACATTGGCACGTCTGCGTTGCCTAGGAATCGAGATGAACAATGCCAATCTTCCCTTTCAAGAAGAAGAGAAACCTGTCAGCAGGTCGGCTGTACTTTTCCACAGAAATGGCCTGTGATAAAAAATTGTGCATTTAAGTCATACTTGAATACAAAGTATGCAATGTTAACTTTCTATTTACTGCCTATTACGATTTTTCACGGTAGTGTATTATGTGTGGTACAACCACAATCATCCTGAGATATTTGCGAAACTCCGGACGGCTGGTGTCTGCGATGGGAAACAAACGCGCTGTTACCCTTTCCGGAGACTGACGCGTTCACCACTACACCATACTGACTCTTCGTTTCGTCTGTCTCTCGGCTAGTTTTCAATCCACCAGTACCATCAGCAGTCGCCCATCAACGGGATTGATCTGGGGAGCACAAATCCGCAATGAACCGAGTTAAGCTGAGGATGTAGTCGAAATCACAATGTTAATCTTTAATTTACTACCTATTAGAATTTTTCGCAACAGAGTACTGTGTGTTCTCGGAAAGGGTAATAGCTCGCTCGTTCCGCACCGCACACACCTGTCTTGTCAATATCTCAGCATCATTATCGTTGTATCACACAATGTTTGAATTTCGGCATATCCTAATTAACTGTTCCCCATTATGAATCAAGCTTTTACTTTTGAATTACAGAATAGTGCGTTTTAGATGGGACCTTTTAGGATGTTCTCAGGCAGTCAAAAAGAGAAAGAATTACGTAGAGAACGCGGAGAAATGCTGGTGAGGTTATTCAGAGAACATCCTCGTCTTGCTGTGGGTTTTTATTAAATCTTGTTTTAACGGGTTCGATGGATTGCTTTAAATTGTACTGTTTAGGACTCGGCAACTGCCAGAAAAGCAGAGAAGAACTTAGAACGTGCACAGATGTGGGAAAAAATTACATGCGAAGTATGAAACAAGTGCATCTCATTGTAGTAGGCAGATCCAGTTGCCCCGTAACATAAATTTTTCTAACGAACTTCTTTTCCTATAATATAAGCGTTTGGTGGTATAGTGTGCATATGATTATGCTTTAGGTCAACGACACGTTCGGTTCTCGATTGGAAATCTTATCAGTAGAGAAAGTGAAAAAACTTCTCTCTTACTATAAGAAGAGAGACTATGACATCTGCGATAGCATGTGAGTAAGGAACTCTTGAAGTTTATGTTCTCTTGATTGAGCGAAATCTTCAACTTGAAGATTCGTCGTGTTGAATTCTGTTGATTGCGCTGGTTGTAATCAATTTTTTTGGAGAGCTTGTTGTAAAAACTTTATTGGCTTCTTCAAAGTCAATGATTCGAGTTGATCGTCCACAGCCGTTCATTCTGACGACGTGTATCTGCATAGTTGCATCGATTAGAATCCCGACGAGTACAGCACAATTGGTTGTCAAGAACAGTTGTGTATAAGGGAACTGGTGAATGAAGTTGTTGCATTGGCGCAATGTTCCACTTCACTGGACACCACTCGATGCAACGACGAACAGCAACTTCTCAATAATGAGCATCTGTGGGCAACCGACTCGAAGGATTGCGAATTGAAGAGGATGAAGTCGTCGAATCCTCAGCTACAATAATATTTTCATAACAATGTCGTGTGAGGTTAATGATCCAAGAAGGTGTGAAGCATAAATGTTGTTAATACTGCATTTTTAGTAAAACATTTGGGCAGACTAAAGCGTGTGATGATGGAAAAGAATCTGAACAACTGTGTACCACTCCTTCCTCAAGATGTGACTTGATTTCGAGCGAACATGGTGGTTTCGAGAGCGATAATATTACATCGATGGAAATCCTCAACGAAGCCAACGTAGAACGACAATTGATGTGTTCCGTCACGTGAGAAATTTCATGATATTTTTTGTGAGAATCACTAAAGTGGTCTACTCGGGTCATCGGCTCTGGTGAAGACGAAGACGTCGAGACATTAGCCGAATAAAAGTTGTATAACAATTTCGTGTAAGCTCAGCAATTTAAACACTAATGTGTAATATTTCTTTCAACACAAGTTGGTTTATATCCAACAGGTCACTTTCTTCTTCATCCTGTTCTGGGTCATTAAAAAAATTACACCAGACCGTATCTTCTCCAGCGATGATTTTCGGTGATACCATCTATCAGCTGAAAAAGGAACGAAACAACTTTGTGGTATCACTAGCTGAGTATTACATGGAGAGAATGTGTTTCAATAGTTCATCGAGGTAACATGATCATTTCGTTTGAATATGTAACGAATATTATATATACATATATATGCATATATACTTGATACTTGAATGGCCCGTCATCACTAGTTGTGCGGGCCCAGCATAATCATCATTTTCCGGAGATTTGCTGGTTTTTTGGAATCCCGAGGTCATCCTGGCTAAAGTCTGCCTCAGGTCGTCACCATTCCTCAGGCAGTCGCAGCCCTTGTGGATCAGAAGGAGATTTACCACCATGCGACTTTGATACCAAGACGGTGGTGGATCCTGGTATTGGTCCACTCTTAGCTGGCTTCGTGATGGAAACGCCGGACTCTTTCTCAGCTTGGGAGACCCTGCCGGGGGACGAATCCCCCCGCTGTACATCGCAGTCCGACACCCAGGAACACTTCCCCAGCCGCGATGAGGCGGTAAACCGTTGGGAAAATATGCACGTATATAAATATATATATATATATACGCATCCTTCTGCTTTTACCACTACTCCACTCATCTTCACGACTTTTACCATGTTTTCGAATTTAAATAGTGTACTTGCTGCAGTTTACCATAGCTCATAGCAGAAGCAAATATTCGGTGGTTTTAGAATTTCTGAAGTTTATCAGGTCTGCTCAAGTTAACGCTGAAAGGCACAGCATGTGGTTAAAGATTTCCAAACTCACCAACGATAAATACATGGGTTTACTTAACCCGCTTGACCTGGAACAAACGAAGAAGTTGTTTTCAAATTGCAAGCGTCGCCGGCGCCTTCGATTCGAAAAGTAAGTTGAAAGCACGTATTCTGCCAGCATATTTATTATATTATTAGTCTTATAATGGGACACTCTGTAGTATCGGTTACCCTAGAATTGCATACATTTTATGCGTTTTCACCTAAGTTGGCCAACGATTAGAGTTGGGTTCACCCGCAGCGCACTGGTCGGAGGGGCCCTGCAGTACGCAAGGGTTTGATCCTCACGCGCTAGGTTCACTAAGCCCTCCATCTCACGGGGTTGACAAATTGGGACCAAACTTCTCTAGGAGAATAGCAGCACTGGGTCGATATATCAATAGACCACCGCAAGTTATTGTAAAGGCCAGATATGCATTCAATCACCTTCAACGAAGCTTAATACATGGCGCATCCCTTAGCTATTGACCAGCGCCGAGAGCTTTATCCTTCTATTCTTTTATCATGGTTGAAAAGATTTATTTTGTGGGAGAATTATCCATAAATTGTAGGAAAGATGATGACTATCTAGTGGCATCGAATTTAACAGCCTCTCTTTCCACATCGTCTGAAGTAATTAGTTTGGAGCAGAACAACAACTGTAATGATGTATCACCGGATGCCTATTTGACATCCACCGGTAATTACATTTAAATTGCTTTTTATTTGCATGAATTTCTTATCTTTCTTTTTTAAAACCAACTTTTCATCTCGTAACTTTCATTGGCTCGTTGTTTCTGTGGGTGCTTTCCGTAGTTTGTTAAAATATGTGGTGTTCCCTTACTTAGATGTTTTTCCATGTGAACACCCCAAGCGTTTGGAACATGGTCGAGAGACGAACGATGAGATAGGAGAACTACGTCGTCGGCTGGCTGATCGCGACGCTGAAATTGAGCATCTTCGGCGCAGAGTTGTTGAGGTATTATTGTTTCTAACATCTATGGATTCAAGAAATTCAATTGTATTTATAAACTCAGTTCCAATTGAACTTTACTTTCCAGCAAGGAGATGAATATAGGAGTCAAATTAATGTTGTCCTTGATATTCTGAAGACTGCCGTTGATAAAGTTTTTGAGAACATCCGAATATTCCTTGGTGTAGCGTGATTTTATCGCCACTCATTTGTTTTGTGTGTTTTCAGTTTGTCTTCGATTCATCCTTTTGTTTCAGTCATTTTCGGTAATTTAATGCTTGGAAATGTATTGCTTGAAAATGACTAACGATTGTCAGTCTTCTCCTTGTTTCCACTTTTCTCTACCGCTTTCGCTGAGTCCTTTCCACTAAGAGTGACACAATTTCTTTGAGGATTCACCAGATTACTACTCTCATAGAACTTTTTTTCGTAATAAAGTGCTAGTTAATATATCACAAATCTTATCAATTGATGGCAAAGGAGTGTTTCTCACTATAACTTCTCGTTTCGTTACATTTATTTACTGTACACGTAAAATGTTTCATAGATCGGATAGCGCGTGGGTCAGTGTCCCACTCATTACGCAGGTGGTTGAACCTGCTCCGACCTGCCCTGGACTCACCATGCTTCTCCCTCCTGGTTCGGAAAATTGATACCGGACGTGTGGGACAAGTCCACTCCCTCTAATCCACGTGGGAATAGTACGGCTTTCTCAGGATTCCAGGAAGAATCGATTCGCCCAACATTCAGTGGCATTCTCGACGGAGATGAATAATACCTCAAACAGTGCTCTAAGTCACACGCAAAAAAAGCTAGGATATCCATGGATGGTGGATGTGAAGAAAGGAATCGGTGCAAGTAGTGCTGCGATGCGCAGGTGTGCTACATGTCATGTCAGGTTATCTAAAAATAAAGTACTGGGTGAGCGAAACGGGCAAAAAAGTAGGTTTAACGTGGTATACTGACGTAGAATAGGGGCGAGTGTGGTGTAGTGGTTAAAAGCGCTCGTTCTACAGTGGATATCGTGACTTTCTTTGATTACGCAGGTTAACGAAACCCACAGCACCTTCATAGGTGCGAAATCTGTAAAGATAAAGATGTTGACATAACATCCAACCATATGATTCTTGATGGGGTGGCACATAGGAAATTTCTTTCAGAGATTGATCTATGCCGAAGGCTTTATCCTTCATAACAACATATCATCGATAACGATTGGTATATAGCTTAGAGTAAGAAAAGAATTTGTGATTATTAAATTTCGTGGGCTTGGTTTAATTTCTACACAAGTAGTTCAACAATTCAACAGTATCAGTTACACTCTGCAATTACATCATAACAATGATGTGCATTCCAGACAAGCTTTTCATATTATGATTAGCTAGTACCTATCAACGGTTTACGGCCTCATTGTTGTTGGGAGATGTTCCTGGGTGTCGTGCCGCGATGCGAAGTGGGAGATTCATCTCTCTTGGAGGGTCTCCCAAGTTAAGGAAGAGTCCGGCGTTTCCATCAGGAAGCTCAGCTAAGAGTAAACCAATACCAGGATCCGTCACCGCCTTGATAGCAAAATAGTTGCGTGGTCGCAAACCTCTTTGTGATCCACAAGGGCGGCGACTGCCTGTGGTGGTGACAAACTGGGGCGGCCTTTGGCTTAGCCGACCCCGGGACTCCAGCGAATGGCTAAACCAACAAAAGTCAAAAAGTGGAGATTATGCTGAAGCCCGCATAAGCAGTGAGGATACTTAGATATTTGGATAGTCCATCCTCACTGATTGTGCGGGCCCCAGCATAATCTTCATTTGTTGGGACTTTTGCTGGTTTAGCCATCGTGGTTCTCTGGAGTTCCGAGGTCAGCAAGGCCAAAGTCTGTCCTTGGTAGTCATCACCACAGGTAGTCGCCGCCCTGGTGGATCAGAGAAAGATTTGCCACCACACGACTAGTTTGCTATCAGAACGGTGACGGATCCTGGTATTTGTTTACTCTTAGCTGAGCGTCCTGGTGTAAAACAGAGGTCTCCTTTCGAGTTTGGAAAAACCTGCTGGTGGAATCAATCCCCACATTGCAGCCCGGCATCCAGGAACATCTCCCATCCACAATAAGGTGGTACACCGTTGGATGGTTAAACATTACTACAACAATTTGCATTACTTGGATACCGTAACTATGGACAGCTACAGTAGTTACTGCAGTGCTTTTGACACATTCGTGACAAAGCGTAATGATTTCAACGCGCATGGGACACAGCTGACATTGCGCCTTGAATCCAATGCGTATTCTCGGCAGTTCTTTTTAGTGCTCCACAATGTCTTCTTGCAATGACTTTTGTATTAGATCCATAACCTCTCTATAACATGTATTGCTCCTAGCGTTCTTCGAGGGAAGTTATTTTGTACACTTGCAGCGAAAGAGAAGACTGTTACTGGACGAGTTTGCTGGTCTCCTTGATTCCCGTTACGATAACTTAATGTAGGGTCTGTCGGTGATGAGGAGCTTAATTAGACATCTGCTGTGTACCTATAAATAGAATTTTCGGCATTCACTCATAATGTGAACTTCATCAATGCCTACTGGTATAGTGTTTCACTGGTGACGTTGAGGGTTGCATAGAATATAAATATTCCCTATAATCTGCATTTTTCAGAATTTCGAATTCTTTACACATAATCAACATTTTTTCACATAAAATTTAGCTTTGTAAACGGGGTTTTTTCAAGACAATACTGGCTGACGATCCAGTGAATTTCGCCTTCTTCAGACTCTTGAAGATCAAGCTAACTGGAAACCTACCTCGGTCAACCTACCTCTATAGCCTCTACGGCAGAAGTAGAAAAAAAAGTGTTCCAGTGCGACTGAAGTCTAGGTTTCATGATTATTCCATTAAAATTATGGCAGTATTTGATCAAGTAGGTTACGAATAACTCGAACTTTTTAAGCTGTTAAGAGGGCAGAATCCACTGGAAGGTGAGCTGTTATGAATGAACAAATGCTGTATACCAAAGTCGTGTCTGCTACAATAACAGCAACACTAGAAAATTATTGTTGTCACATTTTAATAGCTATGGTGAATCTAGTTCTCTTGTGAAATGAGAGAATAGAAAAACTATGTAAAAGCAGAAATGTGCTCTGTTTATATTGTGAAGTCTACCAAAAGCTGACACTGCTGTGGCTGTTCGCCGAAGAGCGAAGACATGGGGAAAGATCTAGTTATAGGACGAAATGCACAGCTGGGAAACATGATCGTTTCGAAGGCATTCATAGGTTTGATTGACACTTTCGTTGATGCAAACATTCTTCGACAAAAACAGTCCATTTGAAGGCATGTACTGGCTCGTGAGCCAATGTTTCACATTTTTCGCATGTAGTAAAATTGTTTTATAATCCACAGTAAACAACAGGTCGCGCGATCAAATCTCTAGAAATCTCGCTAATTTCCTCTATAGTACCACGATACTCGGCTTGCCTTGAGGTATTGCTAGTGGGTTTCGATCCATTAAGGTCTAAACATCGTTCATCTGTATCAGCTGCAGACATAGGGACGCATGTAGCACAGTTGTCAGAGGTACCCTGGAATACACACGTGGTCTCTGTTCGATCTCACGCCCATGAATCACTAGGCTTCCCGTCCCTCCGGGGTCTTCTAATTGGTGCTCAACTTGTATGGGGATACCACCACTGGCTGGATACATCTCTAGACTGTCGCAAATGATTGCATAGACTATAGAGTTCCTCGGGGATTGATCAGTGCCGAAAGTTTTATCGTTTGCTTTTTAATCACCTATAATCCTGTTAGTTGTGAAATAAGTTAAGTGAATGTCAGAACCGCCGAAGTTGATAAAGAATGTGATGCTATTCGTATTCATCAAGAAATCTCAATCTTGTTTAAGGATTATGAACAGCACAGAGAGATACATTCCTAGATATGGTTGGCAACAAAATTGCAAGAAAACGATAAAGGATCGAGCATCAGACCTTGTTCAATCCTATAGAAAGGTTATGCGTTCAGTTTCACTCGAAGGGATGGTTGGATGCATACTTGACATACACGATATGTTGGGGTTATTATCCGTTCCCTTTGTCCTTTCCGAGCCTTAGAATCTGCTTGCCTTAGAGAAATGCAAGGCTTGGTTAACTTGAGGTGCGGTATCGTACCAGCTACATAATGTATATTCCAGCGTATCCCGCTCCATTGAACCACAGGCAGACTACAGATAAGAGGTGGCGATTGTTGAAATACTTTTTCATTCTCCCATCGCCTGTTTGAGGCAGAAATTATCGCTTTTGTTGCATTTGAATGTACTATCTTTGCAGGTTCTGATATCAGGCCGGCCTTTATGTTGTAACACGTATTGGTAACACATTATTTTTCAGTGATATCGACAGCTTATACACATCTTCGTTTTTCTGCAATAGTTTGTACCACTCTCTCCCCAGGTGGACGGTTGCCTTGATTCGGTCTCATCTCCACTTCAGTGATCTTCATAATGTTACAGGTCGCTAGTTCAATTCTGGAAATTCAATTCAAATTCGAAAATTTCGACACTCAACAATACCAATACCATTGGGCAAAATGGAATGGAATAACAATGTAGTAATAGTAGTAGCAATAGCAAAGACTGAAATGTTAAAGCTGTTTTCTGAGAGATATACCATACACTGATCGCCAGTTGCTGCATCGTTGGGGTGATCAAATGCGCATTTGGGCTATATAGTGGTTTGCGTTAGTTCAAAAATTCAGAAGTTCAATTCCCATGCCTGGAAACTCTATAAATTTTACTTGTGAGCATACGCCTCTTTATGTGCGTTGTATTTTTAGCAGTGTTTATTATTATTCCTACTAACGTGGATTGCTAGTCAGTGTATCAAGAAGTCAAAGAAAAGTGCTAGAAGCATCTCTAAGGTAGATTGCTTGAAACACAATAATCTTACGGTAATCGACTGTGTTTTGAGGGATTTCCTCTTTCTAGTCGCCATCATTTGTGAATCGTTCAATAGCTGGAAAACCGAAGACGCTAGATGTGCCGAGCGTGAGCAAAATCATTAAGAGTTTTTAATAACATCGCTTCCACTCAAAAGAGCTTCATCGACTTCCAGTTAACAGAATCATGCGGCCGATTGGCCCTTTGGAAAGCCGGCGCTTATAGATGCGTCAGATAAAGCGTCCAGAAAGAAAATGAATATTGTCCTAGCATTGATAGTTATTTCCATCCATCAAAGCCTTAAGTGTTACTTTTTTCAGTACAGAATTTCTAGTCAGACTTTCATCTTGATTCCTTTGTATTCCTGAATATGGCTCGTAAATATTGATTTGCGTTCTGACGTCAGTACACTAGTGAACCATTCGTTGTGGGAATTCTTAAGATGAATGTCATTCTATAGATATTATTATCATGTTGCCAACACAAGAGCATATATAATCCAATGATTGAAAATGCAATGCAGTGCATTACACAAGATTGTTGGTTCGCCCTCGTAACCTGGGCAAACCAAGCCCTCTATCTCTCTGGGGAGGCAAATTGGTAGCGGACTTGCCTGGGAGAATAATGATTTCGTACAGAGGTAGGCTACCATAAGTTGCTGTATGAGCCATGCGTTCATTCACTCACTCCCACGATGCTTAGTGGAGTAGGTGGCTCACGGCGCATTCCTAAGAAATTGATAGGCGCCGAGAGCTTTACGATTTTATCTTTACCAACGACAGTTTGTAGCATCCATGTTGATTTAGGCAATTCCATACAAGCAAACGAATTTACATTCAGTTAATTTGTATTTCACACAGCATAATATGTTGCTGTCGACTATATAACAACATTTACACAGGAGCTACTTTTTCAGCATGCTGTTGGAAATCAGCAGACTTTCATACCGTATCCGGAAGTAAAAGAGCCATCACCTAGTGCAAAGCGACGGCGAGCTGCTGAGTTAGCAAAAGATAAAAAAGCAAAAATAGCTAGTGGCTTTTATCAGGTGAAGCGAAAGTTATAATTTATCGCCAAATTCTTCTTTCTTTTCTCGATAGTATTAGATCTCAGCTTCATTGGGTGCACTCTTTATTCCTCATTCTTGGTTATTGAAAAAGCGAAATACTTAAGGGCCTTTTGAAAGAAAGTCAAATCACTACTTTCAGTGTTTTTTAGTGACAATGAGCCACTTTTACACTTTAAACTTGTATAAGGGGCCTGGTTGGCTCTTCCTGGGGTCCAATCAAAGACTTGTGAGAATTGAACGGCGTCACTACCATTGATCTAACCGCCTTCATCTGAAGTATCGATTACTATGCATCCATTCAATGCTTTATAGCCAAAATCGGATCAAGACGACACTCTGGAACAAATTGTGAGCTTACAGAAGGAAGAATCGGAAAAAAAGGGGGCTTCATCCGCTCTGAAGCCTACTGAGAACGTAAAAAATGCAAATTCCGGGCAAAAACCGAAATAACAACTCAGTTCGTTGAGAGCTGTTTTTGTCAACGTGATAACTATGTCGTACCATTCAGATATACTTAATAAAGGCTTACGGTTAATATTCCTGGCAACTGCTGCTTTTCTAATCTTGATAACATCCAGTTGTTAGCAGCACTCCAAACGTTTCTTCACTTGTACAATGCACAGTGCTCAAGCGCCTTAACTTAGCTATATCGGGTACGAATGGAAAACCACGCTCGGCTAGTATTCAACGTGTTGATCAGAGAGGAATAGAAAGCACCACGTTACATCTGAATGTTCCTACGCATATGGCCGCCTCAATAGATGACGGTTACGAGAACGAAATAGGTTGGAGTTCTGGGAACCGCACGACATGTGGGGTCGGTTTAGGTGTAATACTCTCGTCATAACCGCAGATTTTATATTTTTAAGAAAACACCTGGCGAAAAACAATGCGGGAATACTATTTTCTGCTTTGCTCTTGCCCAACACCATCAAAAAACGAGCAGTCGTTTTGCATATGTAAAAAATCTGACCAGAATTCAGTCCGGCTTGAAGGACATATTTATATTAAAAATTTGGGTTTCTCTTAAAAGTGACTAGTGTCAGCGTGCCACAACAAAGCTGAAAAGATTGGCACATTGATAACGACTCCACATTTTTGATTCCTCGTGCCACAAGTCATATATGACTCATGGGAGCCAAGAACCCTGCGTAAAAGTTTCATATGTTCTCGTCATTAGCAAAAGCCCATATGCTTTGCTGTAAGCACAGTAGGCAACCAATCGATACAGGACTCATACAGGACGCCGTCCATTCTGGAACTCATATTTAATACTGGCTGTTTCCTTTCCTTCCACACCAGCAACTTTATCTGGTGCACTATCGTTACAGGATTCAAATCGGAAGAACAATCCCTCCAAAACGTGGGCTTTTTCAAATATTAATTGGGTGAGTAGTTTTTCACACCTTTTTGCTTGGCACCTATGTTGGAGAATGATAAGTATGAACAATACCGCGAACCTTCTTCAGGGACGAATAGAAAATCGAAATGAAAATGAGTCATACCCTACTCATTCCGTCATTAATAGGTTAGAAATCACAAAGAACAGCCAGCAGTCTGTAGTATTAAGAGATTCCTTGACTAGCCATTCTGTTTCCTTCACAGTGACAGCTATTGCGATATTGCATTCCTACCCATCGCCGTAGTTTGACGGAAACTTCTTCTCACTTTCAACTTGAATAGTTTGAGACTGCTAGCTGTACATAACATCAGTTCAAGCATATTTAGAAACATCGTTAAGGTGAGGTGGTTACACGGTTATAGTGCGTTTTCCATAGTTGACAACATAAGAAAATATCCAGCGAAAATCCACAAACACTTGTATTCCACTGACGTTCCGTTTGTATGATTTCTTAAGCGACGCGAAGTGCACGCGGATCAGGATCATCAAGGAAACCAAAATTAACAATATTGCAGCGAATGCAACCAGAAACGTTAGTTTAAAGAAGCAAGGAAGTCGAGTAGTTTCGAACATCATAGGCATTAGATCAACGTATAGTCGAGCACTTTGCCCTAGAATAGCACTAACAATTCGTGGCATTTTTAAAAATACCGTAACCCAACAACTTACAACATTTTGCTTCAACGTCGTTTCGAAGTTGTCAATATGTTCTATGGGTTGCAATACTATTCTGCTAACAACAGCTATTGAAGAGTTGTGCGCATAAAACTTAGTTTATTGGAAGGAAGAAAAAACAAAACAAGAAAAAACAACTCACGATGACATAGTAATTAGCAGGACGCTATGGTATCGATAAGTAATCAGCAATATCTATGATTATGCCAGCTGTTCTTGACAAAACACTGTGATCTCCAATGCGTGGAATTTTGTCGAGGTAACTGGATATCACTCCCAACGGTTTACCGCCTCATCGTGGCCGGGACGTGTTCCCGGGTGTCAGACTGCGATGTACAGTGGGCACGCATCCCCAAATCTCTGACTCCCAAGCTGAGAAGGGGTCCGGCGTTTCCATCAGGAAGATAAAAGTAAACCAAAACCAGGAATCACCACCGTCCAGGTATAACGCTAGCCGCATAGTGCCAAATCTCCCTCGGATCCACAAGGGATGAGACTACCTGTGGTAGTGATGACCTGGGGCAGACTTTGGCTAGGCTGACCACGGGACTCCACAGAAACATAGTGGCTAAACTAGCAAAACTCCGAAAAATGGAGAATATGCTGGGGTCCTCATAACCAGTGAGGACAGGTCGTTCAAGTATCAAGTAGTAAGTAATTAAACATCCAACTAAGACAATATGTCTTAACTCTTTTATTTACTGTCTTTTTCTTCTTAATGGAAGGCTATGTTTCGAATTATAACTTGTACCACAGGTGTATGCAGTGGAGAACGAACACGCGCTGTTGTCCTTACCGGGGAGCAGCGCACTTCACCACTACACCACCCGGGTCCTTCGCTTTGCATGTATCTCAGCTAGTTCTATCGATCTTTTTGCCATCAGCAATCACCCGTCAACGGGATTGATCTGGGGAGCCAATATCGGCATTGAACCCAGTTAAGCTGAGGCTTAGTTATAACCACAATCTTAACTCTTTTATTTACTGCCTTTTTCTTCTTAATGGCAGGTTATGTTTCGAATTATAACTCGTATGAAATGCTGAGATATTTGCAAAACTCCGGACCACAGGTGTATGCAGTGGAGAACGAACACGCGCTGTTGTCCTTACCGGGGAGCAGCGCACTTCACCACTACACCATCCGGGTCCTTCGCTTTGCATGTATCTCAGCTAGTTCTATTCTAAGACAATATGCTATTAGTCTCGTTTCATTAAACATTACACACTATAGTTAGTTTTTATTTACTGGTCACGGCAGGACATGATTTGAAATATAACTACAATGAGGCCGAGATATTTGCAAAACATCGGTCGATAGGTGCCTGCGGTGGGGATCGAGCACGCTATTACCCTTTACAGGGGCTAACGCGTTCTTAACGGGGCTCAATGGTGATTTGTGCACCCCAGATCAAGTCCGTTAGCGGTTGATTACTGATAGCACCTATAGGCTGAAAATTGCAGAGAGAAAGACGAAATGAAAGACGCGCATGGTGTGGTGCTGAACGCGTTAGCCCCCGGAGAGGGTAATAGCGTGTTCAATCCCCACCGCAGATACCTCCCGTCCGGAGTGTGCAAATATCTCAGCCTCATTGCAATTGTATATTATATTTAGCAAAAACATTAGAAAATTTTAAATATTTCAGGAGAAGGGAAAAGTTATAAGTAACTAGACGGATTAGTGAGACTTTACCAGTTGGGCCACGGCTGGAGGATGGGGCATTTACCACTAGTAAGAGAAGAGCATTTGCTGAACACGACAACGTTTAGCATTCAATCACAATGATGCTGAGATATTTGCAAAACTCCAGACCGTAGGTGTCTGCGGTGGGGAACGAGCGCGCTATTGTACTTTCCGGGGAGCAGCGCGTTCACCACCGCACCATGCGGGTCCTCCGTTTCGCCTGTCACTGAGCTAGTTTTATGGATCATCGCCATCAACAATCACCCATCAACTGTATTGATCTACGGAGCCCAAATCGGCAACGAATATAGTTAAGCTGAGGCTTCAGGCGAAATCACAAAGTTAACTTTCTATTTATTGTCTATTACACTTTTTCACGGCAGGGTATTATGTGTGATACAACCATAATAATGCTCTGAGACATTTGCAAAACTCCGGACCGCAGGTATCCGTGCCGGGGATCGAACCTCATTACCACCCTTTCCCGGAGCTAACGTGTTCACTACCACACCATGCATGTCATTCGTTTGGCCTCTCTCTCAGCCTCAGAAAAGTGATTCCATTGTGATTACAATGCGAGCAGTATTTTAAAACCTTACTCAGAAGAATTCTTGTCAGCGCTAAGCGAGTTTTGCCACCACTTTTGATTGACTTCAAAGGTTAGTTCATACTATACCTTTTTTCGCTCATCTCCTTTTCTTAGAGGCTTCCATACGATGGAGGTGCCGTGAAATCTGAATTAATGGACTAAAGGGCACGGGAATGTTGGAGTTAGAGGGTGCTTCTTACTAAGTGGAATGTTCAGATCCCTGCCATATAAGGAAGACCATAGAGTCAAAGATCATTACGAACGACTTCGGATGGAAAAGAAACAGATTGATGAGATTCAACCACCACATTCTCTCCCCTGAGTGTTCAAGTGTACTCTCCGTTCGTCCGTTTTCTTTCGACTACCACGTTCTTTCTCTCTTTGTTTTCTGTTTAACCACTACTCCATAATGCGCTAAAATTTTTGGACACTCGTGAAGTTTTTACTATGTGTTTTGAAGCTAGATTTTCAGTATTCACGGCTAGGTTATGTAAATAATCAACCGAGTAGACCACAACAATAATATCAGTTTCCACGCTCCAATAAAAAAATCTGCTCAACGCAGAACGCATCATTGGAATCGCGATTAGAGTACGTCAACTCTACTACCTAAGCTTGTGTTCTAAGTTCCGAAAAACTATGGGAGAATGCCCAAGAGGTGTAGTATTTTAGCACAGTCTCCGATGGTTTAGATGGACCTGTAGAAATCGCGAGTGCTCCACGCTCTTCTTCTACATGAAGCGTTATCGCTAGCTATGGATCTGTTACTTGCTTTCGAATTTTCTTTTTTTCTTTCTGTTCATTTGTGTACAGTTCAACGTCCTGTTTACTGCTGAACACTTTTAAAAGAAACTGACTTTGGGTTCTAATGCATTCAATTTTCTCTATGACGGATGTAGAAAGTGTGTGTGTAGTTTCCATATGAGAAAGTCCTATTCTTTCATGCCCACATTGCCTCTTTATACTGGCTCCATTTGCTACTCTAGAAGCTTGCAATATATGTGGAATATTTTTATATACGTACCTCTTGAATGTAGCGCAGTGGTCGGAGACGTCCTGCAGTACACATGAGATCGATCCGCGCCTGAGGCACAGCAAGCTTTGCATCCCTCTAGGGTCGGCGAATGTGTGCCAGACTTGTCTGGGAGGATAGTAGCAGTGGCTCGATACATCGGTAGGCCACCGTGAGTCATTATAAAGGCCAGATTTGCATTCTGGCACCTCCAACGATGCTTAGTGAAGTTGAATGCACAGCGCGTCATTCGGAGATTGAAGAACGCCGAGAGCTTTATTCTTTTTCCTTTATCTCTTTCGAATTAGTTACGGCATTTAAATGACACAACTACGACATTTTCAAGACTTTCCTCTTCCATCGGTGTTCTTTACGCTACGCCGTCTTGACCGGTACAGTTCATGACCACTCATCCAAATTAAATTGTTAAAACGGATATCTGTATGACTATGTGTTACCTATCGTCCCGTTGATCGTCGAGTGACTCAAACTGGCGCCGGTAAGCCGTCATTTTCCCAAAATAGCGTGCAAGAGTCGCCCAATTGGTTCTGCTTGCTTTAGGGATACGTTGAGCATCATTAATTCCGTTTAGAGTTTTCGCGAAGAGCTCTCACCATCGTATCGGTGCTCGTTTTGCTGCTTGTTTGGCAACTTGAAAAATCCAGTCACTAGAAGCTTCTGTCCCATTGGTTCAGACGCTTTACATGTCCGGGCCCAACCAGTTTTTGAGAATTTGGCGCGCATATGGCGTCTTTAATTTTTGATCGCTAACGAACGTCGGGGTTTGGAGACCTCCCTCTCACTTGCCTGATCCAATGCTCTCCAAGGTATCGCCCTTTCGATTGCGCGTTCTATAACGCTGAATGATCATGTTCTCGTTTATGTAGCGACTAGGTTCTTGAAGCGTACGTTAAGGCAGGGAAAAACGTGCAATCGAAAAGATGAACGTGAAGACTGGTTTCCTTTGTGCTCTTCACTAAGACCTCAATGCTTTTGGAAGCTCTCCAAGGCACTAGCTTCCTCCTGCTCAACTTTGGAGCTCATTCATTCATCATGTTGATTTCCCAACTTAGATGGATATAACTGGAACATTCGGAGGTATTGGTTCCGTCGAGCGTGAATGGAGCATACGAAACCAATCCGTTCCTCCTGAGAATCGTTTTGTGAAATTTAATCGGAGACCAATCTTTCCACAGGCTTTATCAAAATCGTCAAGCATACGTTCGGCTTGGCTAATATTTAGTGTTATAAGGACGATGTCATCAGCAAAGCGAAGGTGTTGTAACTGCCGGCCATCGATTTTCACTCCCATATTATCCCATTCCAATGTTCTCATGACGTTCTGAAGGGTGGCGGTAAATGATTTTGGCGACATGCTATCGCCTTGCCTAAACCTTCTTTTGGCGTCGATGTTCATATCTTTGTAGGACGGTGATATCTTTGTTCTGAATTTTTTACATAGCTAAAAAATTACATAATTTTTGTTTACTGCGTTGGGAATCCCTCACTGTCCCAGTTCCATGACTGCTTCCATCTTAACTGGATCGAAGACTTTTCTTAAATCTCTTAATGATCTTAAATGAGAGTAAGACAGATCGGTCTCCTTTACTCTAGCGATACTTCAGTGAGTCTTGTTATCGTTTAGATGTGGTCCATAGTACTGAATCCTTTTCGAAACCCTGCTTACCGACATGGCTGTCCTTCGTCCAGCGTTTTGTCAGTCCTGTTTGGGTTGACTCGAGTAGAAAGTTTGTAGACGACAGACAGTAAGCAGATTGGGCGATAGTTACTGATATCGTGGAGGTGACCCTTCTTGAACTACAAAACAGTCCTACAGGTCTTCTATTGAGTAGGAATCTTACATTCTGACAGGTAACGTTTGAAGATCTGAGCCACGGTGCTGGTGGGGATTGGCGGAAAGTTCTTCCGGTGTTTAGGGCCTACTCTATCTGGCCTAAGTGCTGGTGTACTCTTTTCCAACGAAATAGCAAGTCCGATTTTGTGACGTAGAACAGGTGGTAAGACATTCATCTTCGTTTATTTCATATGAGGGCGGAGGGACGTGGTTGTTGTGGAAGCTGTGACTGTTCCGTCTTGGCGTCGTAGTTCAACCATCTTGATCTTGTAATTTCCGAGGTTTGGATAGGTTTTCCTAACGCTTTTTCTGGCTTTTACAGCTTCGACCATAACTGCTGCTCTTCTCTCTTAAGGTTTCTTATCGATTATCTTTATTGTTTTGCTAGTCCCGCCTTGAGTTAGCGGTTGCCTGCAGCTTGTGCGATTCCGCACTATCGTATCAGTTCGAGTGTTTCTGGAGAAAGACGTCCCTTGGTGACTTTTGAACTCTCAGCTTTAATAGCGCTGACGTGAAGGTGTTGATAGCATTACTCATCGATGTTGTCAAGAAGAGCATTTTCCCAACAGCCAAGCATTAAATTGAACAAATACTAGTTTACGGTGGTTTTGCGATTTTATGTTTTGAACTTACCGGCTTTTTCACCTTTCGGCGAGAAACGAACTCTTGCAGTAAAGAGGCGATGGTCTGATTCTTTGTAGAATTTTGGAGCAACAACGATATCGCATAGGCAGAACCTTCGACTTACTATAATTGGTCTATTTCGTTATGGTACTCTCCATTGGGAGACTCCGACGTCGAGTGCTATGTGGGGGTTTTCTTGGGGTTATAAGAATAAGGCTCGTTTATTTTATTGTGTTTAGCTTTTTGATACCCACGTATAGCTTGCTGAGCTGTGAACGTGAAGACTGGGTATACTCACGGGTAGCTTGACAGTCTCTTCCAAAGTGGACATGAAGCTTATTTGTTGCAAGCGATTCCTAGCCGCCTCCCAAATACTTCCTTGTTACTGAGATATTTGTAAAACTCCGGACCGCTGTTTTCTGCGGTGGGGGACCGAACACGCTATTATACCTTTCGGTGCCTAACACGTTCACCACGACACCATGCAAGTCCTTCGTTTCGCCTGTCTCTCAGTCGTGTTATTGACCTATAGGCGTTATCAGCAATGACCTGTCAACGGGATTAATTTGGGAAGCACAAATCGGCATGAGCCCAGTTAAGTTGGAGCGATTGTATGAATCGCAATGTCGCCAGATTTTATTTATTACCTAATATTTTTAATGGCAGGGTATTATGTGTAGGTCAATAACAGGCATGAGAAACGGAGACAGGCGAAACGAAGGACTCGCATGGTGTTGTTGTTGCTCTCGTTAGTCCCCGGAAAGAGTAATAGCGTGTTCGATCCCCAGCGCAGATACCAGCGGTCCGGATTTTTGCAAATATCTCAGTAACATTATATGTCACATAATACCCTGCCATTAAAAATTATTAGGCAGGAAATGAAATCTAGCGACATTGTGATCTATACCATCGCTTCAGCTTAACTGGGTTCATGGCGATTTGTGCTCACCAAATCAATCCCGTTGACGGATGGTTGCTGATATCGCCTATAGGTTAATAATAGGGTTGAGAAATAGGCGAAACGAAGGGCTCGCAGGTTGTGGTGGTGAACACGTTAGTCCCCGGAAAGGGTAATAGCGTGTTCGGTCCCCACTTCAGACACCAGCGGTTCGGAGTTTTGTAAATATCTCAGCAACGTTATGGTTATGTCACATAATACTTAAAAATTATTAGGCAGTAAATAAATTTTGGCGACTTCCTTGCTACTTGACTGCAGTCCTTTGGGGAAATTGATTCATAGAATGCAATGTCCATAAACGAGTACACATCCTCTCACACTTGAATGAATATGTCCTCGAAAATACAGCAGGTTTGTGCCAAATAGATCCAATGGAAACAGGGAGTCCATCTCTTGGATCTACACGAGTCTCAAAGTGACAAAGGCCGCCTTTGGTCCGCATCAACCTCATATCCGCCACCCGACTATGCGCACCCCCTCCCGTGTGGTTAACCGGCCTCGGATTCCTCTATGAGGGAAGTCCTTGGACGGTTACACATTCTTATTCGTTGCTTCGATTTAAAATATCCTCTTATTGATAAAAGCCTCAGTGAGAAGTTTGTCGTGATCCGAAGAAATCTTAGTGTTGTATTACTAAGGAAGTTAGAAAGTAGTTACCCGTAGTATGAATACTGCTTTCAGGTTTCTTATTTGTGAACTCTGACGTGGACGTTGTTAATATTTATCTATTGGAAAGTCATGCGATCATGTAGGAACCACTGGTCCGTTTTCACTGGGTAGACTGCAGGTCGTTCCTAGATGTATTAGGTTTTAAATTTGACTCTTGTATGTACTCTACTACTCTGGTACTTATTCGATTCTGCTCTACTTGTACTCTTTTAAATTAAAACCATTGAAGCTGCACCCGAATCTCTGTTGATTTCAAAAATATGGAGGTTCACAGTTCACAATTTGGGTTGTTTCAGTGTTTAGGTTAAAGGTACGTTATTAAAGAAATTTCGAACGGTGGCTTTAATGAACGTTGTACAAGTACTCTAACGTCGTAAGATGTTTTATTAGAACTTCTGTATTTACGAGCTGTATGTCAAAAAACGCGTATCCCAGGCCCTTAGCTCAAGTCTTAAGTACGTTTTGCACATCCAAATATATCCTTCATGGAGTCTGAAGGGAAATAAAACAAATCCTTCACTTAGAAGACCTTCCAAACTTGGTTAGACAGCTTCAAATTACGTTAACAACGCTAAAGGTGTGCTAGTTAGAGTAACTAATGGCGAACTCTAACTTTTCATCACTAACGGAACTGACCATAAAGTTGTTTCGTTTAAGCAAACATGTCGTTTAGAGTTTGTTGGTCTAAAGTTGTCGGTTTTATTAGTCCAGTAGTTATCGAGCTTTTGAACTCCCAATTAAATAGTCATGCTGTTGCATTGAAGTTCTGAAGAGCTTGAGTTCTCTATCCTTTTTCCGGAATCTAAGTGTTTTCCCCATGGTTTTTCCGAGTTCCCAAGTTTTCTGTGATCCTTTCCTCATGCAAACACAATCGCCATTAAAATATTGATTTCCAGGTTTCTTTTTATGGTTGAAAACCCCAAGAGACGTCATGCACATTAAAGAGGTGGTGTTGATTTGTCATAGTATTTCGGTTTTCGTAATTGGTCGTCAGACTTTTCACTTAAGGTCAATATTTCTGGATTTCGTAGTTATCGGGAAGTGACCAGTATTGACTGTTTCTCTCCAAAACACAATGTGATCGTCGGACGCAATGGCAGTGGGAAGTCGAACTTTTTCCTTGGTGGGTGTCGTCTGCTGTTGTGTAGCCTGGGTTCTTATTTTTACAAACTAAGCTACATCTACTAAAAAAATTTAACATTTACACTTACACTTATGAACACTTAAGTTTATTTTACACTTGTATCTGTTACTGACTAAAGTATAAACAACACTTGTTTTGGTGGTGGCGAGCAGTACATAGAAGTGTGCGTGAGTTTAAGGAAGTCGCTTTCATTACGTTTTTTTTTTCCTAGCTGTAGTGTATAGGTGCTCCTTGGGGTGTCTGGGTGCTTTGTACAGCGGGGAGATTCACTCACCACCAGGGTCATCCAAGTTGACAAGGAGTCTGGCGCTTCAGTTAAGAAGTCAAGATAACAGTAAACGAATACCAGAATCCACCACCGTCCTGGTATCAAACTACTCGCATGGTGCCAAATCTCCGTCTTACCCACAAGGGCGGCGGCTGCTTGGGTGGTGACGACCTGGGGCAGAGTTCGGCCTCGCTGACCGCAAGACTCCAGAGAACCACAGTGGCTAGATGAGCAGAACTTCAAAAAAGGGAAATTTTGCTGGAACCCGCACAACTAGTGAGGATGGGCCATCCAAGTATCCAAGTAAGTGTGGTGTATATGCTGTTATAGTAACACGTGCAATTGACTTTGTTTCATACTCCTCCTTTTATTGTAGTAGATTACTTTGCAATCCTCTACAGAACTTTAGAGAACGAACTACGATATGTCTTTATTTCAGATAATGTAGAATAAATGCGTCTGTAATGAGATATTTGCAAAACTCTGGACTGGTGGTTTCTGCGGTGGGGAACGAAACCTTTACCCTTTCCGGGGGCTAACACGTAGCCGACCACACCATGCGGGTCCTTCGTTACGTTTTGAAAAAATCATAGTAGGCACCACATAGAAAATTAACATTGCGTCTATAATTTCAGCGATTCAGTTTGTGTTGAGCGATGAGTTCAGTAATCTGCGATCTGAACAAAGACTGGGTGTACTGCACGAGAGCTCTGGTCCTCGCATCAGCACGGCTCGTGTCGAGATCGTCTTCGATAACACGGATAGAAGAATTCCAGCCGTTAGTGCTTTGGCATTTTTTCTACTTATTATTCTTAGTAATAACTCGAAAGACCGACTTTAAACAAAACTCAGCGTTAATAACTAAACCATATCTTACGATTAATCCTTGATGAGAGAATGCGAGTTTTCTAATTGTAGTTTAGTGTCAGAAAATTATTTTCCATTTATGTCTTTAATTTTTCGGTTCGTTAAAATTCTTTAGTCTAATGTTAATTCTTATTTAAATGCTGTTTTCATTGTTAAAAAACCGAAAAGTCCTCAGCCAACGAAAACTGGCTTGTATTCGACTCGGCCAACTACGAAATACGGTGGAACCCGTTATGGTTTAAAGACATTCTTGTAGATCGAGCGTACAGAAGTGCGCGTGGTTCGACAAGTTGGTCAGAAGAAGGACCAGTACTACATCGATGGCAAAATGGTGCTGCGTACTGAGGTAATTGTTCTTTACAACGATTTCATCCTATGGTTTCAACTCCCTTTGTTCTTTTTTTTGCATTATCTGTGGCGTTAGGTCATCAATCTGATGGAATCGGCTGGTTTTTCTCGTTCGAACCCCTATTACATTGTCAAACAAGGGAAAATCAATGAGCTGGCAATCGCTTCTGATTCTCACAGGTACATGATCGATCCTTTTGCGTAATATATATATATATATATATATATGTATACACATATACACATATATATATACATGTAGATGTGTATACATATGTACGTACATACTAACATATACATATATATATACAAATACATGCATATATAACCATGTAGGTTAGTTTTTTATTTTACACGATTCATCTTCACACCTACTGCGCGTATCCCCGCACTTCTTGCATTCGATTCGATTCGTTTTCTCGCATTCATTATTATCCGCGAAGATTTTCAAATTTGTGGCTTGTGGGTTCGGCTGTTGGTTTGAGATTGTCGTCTACTTTATGAATGTCGTTGAATGCTAGTGTAGTTGATTTTCTATGAGGTAGTGAGATTTTTGGCTTAGAGCGTTCCCACTTTGGTGGCAGAGAGTGAGCTTTTCCCGAAGTATGGTGTCAATTTCCCGACCCCATATGGGAGCTTCAGTGACCTCGAGTTAGAGTCGAACGAGCACAGTGCTGATGGTGAGCAGCATCAACATACGTACAAATATATATACATTCACGAAGTTCATGCAGAAGTGAATATATAATATATTATATATTCACTTCTGCATGAACTTCGTGAATGTTGACGTATGTGTATTTTTATATGTATGTATATTCGTATATACTTATGCATATTTACATTTGTCAACATACACGAAGTATGTACATACGTAGTAGGGCGCGTGTGGCACAGTGGTTGAAGGCGCCACTGCGACACACGTGGAATCGATCCCTGCGTCCATGGCACACCAAGCCTTCCATCCCTCCGGGGTCGGCAAATTGGTACCAGACTTGTCTGGGAGGATAGCAGCACTGGCTCGATACATCGGTAGGCCACCGTGAGTGATTGTAAAGACCAGATATGCATTCAATCACCTCCAGCGATACTTAGTGAAGTCGAATGCATGGCGCGTCCCTCAGGAATTAATCAATGCTGAGAACTTTACCCTTTTAGCTTCTATGTACATACGTATGTATATGTGCTTATTAATATTTTTTCCGTTTTTGCTTAATTTTATTTTTTTTTTATGTAAATGTTTATGCTTTTATATATTTGTACCATGCGACAAGTTTACTGATACGTTCCACTCAGGCTGAAATTGCTTCGGGAAGTTGCTGGAACTCGTGTTTATGACGAGCGTAAGGATGAAAGTCTCAAAATCCTGAAAGAGACGCGTATGTCAATAAAGAAATCCGGAACTGCAGCGTTCATATTATAACTAAAGCTTTTAGACAACAAAACAAAGAAGATTGAGACATTACTGTCTTACATCGACGAGCGTTTGAAGACACTAGAAGAAGAGAAAGAAGATTTAAAGGAGTATCAGAAGTGGGACAAAATGAAAAGGTCGATAGAGTACACCATATATGACACCGAAGCTAATGAGACGCGGAAAAAGTTGGAGAGATTGCTGGATCAGAGGGAAGAGCTTAATACACGTCAAACAAAGGTAATTCGTTTCATTTTCTTAGTAAAGATCGATATTGAAGCGGATTTTGCTTGACTGTTCTTCCTTAAAGGAGTACTTTCCTGGTTTATCACTTCGCTGAGACCTCATTGTCAACTTTTTTACGCAGTATTTGCACTACCATTTATGTCTTCGACTTTGAAATTTCTTAATTGGTTTTTAAATTATCGTGCACTCCTAAATTTATTAAATGTGAAAATTCAAATCAGTGAATTCCTGACCAGTCGTGCGGTTACTGGATTTGGTACAAACAAATGTTTACTTTTAAGCACTATTGTGTTGCGATGACCCTCATACACTCTTAAAGATCAAACTCACAGATTTACGGTAATTCTTGATAAGACGCTACCGCTAATAACTTGAAAAATCGAAGTAATCGTTCGTTGTAAAAAGTGTAGTGAAGAAGGCGGACAAAAGGCTTCCAGAGAGTGGTACCTTATTTTCATATTTACGAACTAGTTGTAGTTTATTGAGTTGTTGTAAAGGTTCTTATTGTGTTGCTTTAAGGTGAGCAGCGAGCTTGTAGAGGTTCAAGCGCGAGGCGTGAGAGCTAGTGCGGAGCAAAGAAAGTTAGAATCACGTTTCAAAGGAATGAAAGAGGAAAAGGTGCGTTTTCCTTCAATTTTGCCTTTGTTATTAACTTCTAGATTCTTCCGCGCGCAGTTGTATTCCCTGTTTAAAGTTGTGTGGAATTATTTCAATTTGAAATACAACCACAGTGATGCTGAGATATGAGTAAGACTCGGAACCTCAAGTGCTTTTCGAACTTGCGATTACCCTTTCCGGTGGCTCACGTGTTATTCATTTCACCAACCGAGGCCCTTGCTTTACTTTTCTCTTAGCCAATTTTTTTTACTCCAACTCGGCTAATAGTAATGAAGGAAAATTGTTTTCGAGAGCAGCTTTTTCTTAGCTGGGTTCATTGCCGAATAGTGCTGTCCAGATCATTCTCGTCGACTGATGATAGCTAATAGTACCTTTAAGGTGAGAAATTGCTGAGAGAAAGGTAAAGCAAAGGCTTTGACTTGTGCAATGAATAATAACACGCAAGCTACAGGAAAGGGTAATCGCGGATTCGAAGCGCACCTGATATTCTGAGTTTTGCTCATATCTCACCATCGCTGTAGTCGTGTTTTACATGATATCTTGCCATGAAAAAAAGAGTAGGCGGTAACTATGAGTTGAAATATTTTAGTTTGTTCTTTCACCGTTTTCTGTGATTTTATAGTAAGGGAATTATTCCTATTTGAACTCACCTTTTATGTAGCGATGGCTTGGTGAGTTCCCATGTTTAGGAAGCTCTTATAGCTGAACAAGCGGAGCGTTTTGAGAAGAAAGCTGAACTTTCATTGTTGATAAACGACTTGAAAGAAGATGTTGAGAAGTTGGTGGTTATTTTAAACGTTAAGTTTTATTTTCAAACTGAACGTTTAGCAGTTGTTAATTTTAGGGAAAAGAGCGGTCGTAACAAAGCTGAAGATGTGCTGAATCAAGTAAAGGCAGACATACGTGAAAAAGAAGAGGAATTGGAAATAATCACTCCAAAATATCAAGTAGTTTTCTTCGTTATCATTTTTCTTATCTGTACTCCGATCTGCTGTTCACTATTGGTCTGTGTTTTAGAAACTTGTTGAGCAAGAATCAGCTCTGTCATCAGATATACGTATTGCTGAAACAAAATCGAAGGAGCTGTTTGCGAAGCAAGGTCACAAGTATGTAATCATTTTTTAAACTATTCATCGCGGTTTTTTGAATTGGCATATTTTTTGGAGTTTGTAAATCTATCAAACCTTCATTGAACAAGATCTCCCAATAAATTTGCTCATTATCTTGAGTGGGGCTTGTCCATGGAAGCGAAATTGATGTACAGTGCAGTTTCCGCCTGAAGTACGAGTGACAAACTAATACACGTAATTTCCATCATCATGTGGGAGAAACCACGCATCATTTCAGTCTACGAAATGTGGTTGTCGTTTTAAGCTAGGAAATGGAGCAAAGATTTTCTAGATTAAAAGGACAGTCATTTCGAGGCGAATTGAGAGCACCTTTATTCATGCTGCTTAGGATTTCGGGGAAGAAATACTACGAGATCAGCAGCATGCATATTAAATGGAGTGTGTGCTGAGAAGCACGGTTCCTTGTGAAGAAAGGCAACTCATATACAAAGTTAATGAACATAAATTTGACTACATATGTGAATATTCTCACTATTGAATGAGCAAGTATGAAAAGCCAACATAGCAAAATTATTAAATGAATGAATTTTTGGGAAGATTTTTGTTTACTAAATATGTCAATTTTAGAGACCAGTTCAAATCGGCAGAAGAACGCGACGCATATTTGCGACGTGAAGTTCGTCACTTCACTCGACAAATTGGTGATACTGAAGAGCAAATGAAGGACATTGAGAAAAGTCTTGAAGACGAGGCTTGTGAAGAGGAGCAGTTGACCACTCATGTTCAGGTATTGCTTTTCTGGTAGTAACGATCAAAATCCATGACGTTCTTTACTCCACGTACATAGTGGTTCATATGTGACACATTTCGGTCACTCAAGTCCGAAAGATAGGATTACCAAGTGCCCTCCTTATCGACGATAGTCTTTGTTTTACTCTATCGGTGCAAATGGGAACTGTTCGCTGTGGAACGTAAAGGCATAATAGTACCTTTGTTTTTCTTTCTTCTTTCGTGAGATATCATTGCTATCCTTGCCTTGCTCTCATCAACAGCAAACATCTGGCGGAGTCACCAATTGCTTGCGAAATTCTTTTTTGTAAGATAGAAAGTATATAAAGTGGCGTTCGATCAACACTAACTGGTATGACATCTATATTTAGCAAGGTATTGGTTTAACACGAAAGTTTGGCAACAAACTCTGTTCATCGACACAAACGGTCGGAAATAAAACGAGTCATAATTGAGTGGTGACAGCCATTCTATCCGTTGTCATATATGACTTATGCCAGGCGTTATGTGTTGTATAGCCAAAGGAGATGCTTTTAGGAGCTCGGAGTTGAGCTTCAGGAGAATCATATTCGTATGGACAAAGCCAGTTCAGAACACGGTCGTTTGAAACAGGAATTTGATAGAGCTATGGTTGCTCAACTGTAAGTAATATCGTGTTCGTAAATTGTTTAGTTGGGACTGTTAATACCGCATAAGCACTGTTAAAGCGATGCAACCCGTGAAGAAAAAGAAGTACGGGAGCAACTGAACACGATAAATGGTGAGATATCCCAGATGGAACAACAAATGCGTTGTCTTGCAGCCAAGGTAATTCATTTTGTTTTGCACGTAAGTTGAGAGGATCGTTTGAATTTAAGGTATTTCTGTATGAATCTATTGCAGTTTCTGTTTCAGTAACTGATTTCATTATGTGTTTTTTCCTTCCTCGACTTTTATTTAGGTCTCACGAATCAATTTTAGTCTATAACAAATGGCGTTGACGGCGTACGACGGGTTGTTCAATGGTTCCGAGATAACAACCTTGACGGACGTCATGATGATGTTGTTAAGGGGTATCACGGTTAGTTAATGTAATCGTTTTACTGGAGTTTCATTTCCCACTGCATTGATGAGAGGCTGTTAAGGAATTTTGTTGGATCTTATTGATTGCGAGCCAATATATTTTCAAGCTGTTGAAGTGACTGCTGGAAATCGGCTGCTATTTCACGTTGTTTCAGATGATAGGTATCTTAATTTATATCACAATTCTTTATAAAACAAGTATTTTCGAGCAACGAATAACGTCAGTTGAACTATTTTTTAAGGGTTGCGATGAAAATCATGAAACAGTTCAATCAGCAAAATTTGCCTGGTGAATGCAACTTTTTTCCGATTAATCGTGTAGTAGCTCCTCCACGAAAAGAATATCAAGATGCAGTATGTTTGCTCTATCTCTTTATGGTTTCACAAGAAGCAAATATCCTGTTTAGAAATTAGCTGCTCCCGTGTTTATATTCAGAGGCCTTTTTGGATTACGTAGGTTAGATATCTGTTATCAGTTGGTGACTTTTACCTGGTCATTTGGTTATTAAGTAGTAGACATTAATTCCAACCAATAAGGCATATAATGATTGCGAAAAAGATAATTTATTAAAAACTATATTTACTCAAGCGATAAATTAAATCCATCATGTGGCGAATCCTAATAATTTCTGAGTAAAAGCTAACATTAGTTCTAAAAGACGTATGTGTGACGACACATATACGCTGGTTTGATCGGAATTGAGGACCATATCAAAGTTTGGAGTACTACATAGCCGTTCAATGTGAACAGGACGTTGACCCAACCCTGCCCATGCCAGTCTCCCACGCCTCTGGGTCGGAAATGGATTACCAGACCGCTATGAGAAAAACTTTCTCCCATTCATGAAAGCTGGTGGATCCCTGTAATGACTTCCTAGTAACATCCTAGCTTAGCGCTCTGGAGTTCGTAGAAGATTGCGCTAGACTAGAATTCGAAGACATTCATTAAGAAGACCAAGAATTCTGAAGCAGTAACCGAGCTAACATGCAAATCGAAAGACCTTCGTGAGTGATAGCTGCAAGGAAACAAGCTGAGCGGAAGAAGCGATCCGAGTAATACGTGATTTCGGGTTGTTTAAAAAAGCTTATGGAACCACACTTTGTCGATTTCAGTTCAGATTTTTTTTCACTCTTTAAACTGTTTTGTGTCAGAATATGCGTGCATTGAGAAGCATTCTTCAACACTGTTGATTGAAAAAAGATAGATGATAGGCAGGCAGCAAAGAAGGCAACTTCGAATGAAGGCTGATGATTGGCATAATCTAACAACCACGCTCTGCAGTCGTCTGCTATTTTACTTGAAGAGGGCGAAATTCATTTCTTCCGAGTAATATCAACGGGTGGATGATGCTGTAGTGGTTCAGCTGGTTCTACGGTGGCGACACAGCTGCCAAGTTATGTCGTGAAGAAGATGAAACCGAGGATCCCTACAAGAAAGCACGCGCCGCAGATTTTAAATCTCAGTCGTATTAACTGCTTCAACCGCGTCTCTATCTATGCGGTCGAAAGTTGCTACTACAATTCTTTTTAGACGTGCAGATAATGAAGGGGCAGTAGTCGAAAGCGAACTAAGTGTGGTATGCAACTGTTTCGCGGAGCAAGTTAGCAAGATCGGCATTATCGTGAGGTAAAGGAACTGGAACGACTTAAGAGTCGAACCTTTACCATAATAAGTTGGAAACCTCAGAAACGCATTAGTCTACTTGTTCGGGTCGCCTCGCTTATCTTGATGGGAGTAGTAAGTGGAGGATCTGTTTAAAAAGACCACGTAGTTTTTGATAATAACGGTAAATGAGTGCTTCAAACTAGTAAAAGCAAAGTGGAAATGTTGTCAGAATCGATGAGATCTTGCATTCCAACTGAATATATACTCCGAGTAAATATTTACATCCATGTAACTTACTGGTTTAGGATGGACGTGCAATTCTCGATGTTTTCGATTATGACGAATACTACGATAGTGTATTTCGGAATGTGTTTGGTGGTATGTTACTTGCTTCCTAAATCTAATGCCTTCCTAATGAAAAAATATGTTTTCACATTCAAACATTTGAGGGACTGCTATTGTTCGCGACCTACATCTCGGAGCTCGCTTTGCAAGAAGCGAAGGTTTTGACTGTGTCACACTGGACGGTGATCAGGTAGATGGATTAGATTTAATTTGGAGAATTTTTAAGAGCACAAATTGTTCTATATAAACAGTTTCCATTCGATGAGCTTTAGAAAGTGGCTAGTACATTCACTTCTAGATACTGTTATCATTATCGTAGGTATTCATTAGCACTTTAATATTGATGAATATACTTCTTACAATTCCCACTGCCGGGTATTTGCTGATGACAGCATTAGATAGAAAACTAGCTGAAAGGAACAGAACAAGGTCCTCAGTGGTGCAGTGTGTAACACGCGAGCCACCAGAAAGAGTAATTGTGGTTCAATCTGACCCAGGATCCAAGTTTTGCGAGTATCTCAGCATCACTGTGGTTGTTATTCACAGCATACCCTGAATTATAGTAGGCAGCAAATAAAAAGTTAGCCATTTACAATTGTTCAGATATCCAAACGTGGTGCTCTCACTGGCGGTTATATTGATACCAAAAGATCGAAGCTAGAATTGCACAAAAGCATCCGCTCACAGCAGACTAATCGTGACCAGCTAATGGTACTCTCGACCTAAGTTAAAATTAACATATGTTGTTTTTTTCTGCTGTTATTTCTATTTCAAATCTCAGGCAACTCTTGCTGAAATTCAACGGAAAGTCAACGAGAAGATGAATGTTGTTGAAAAAATACAAATGGAAATTGATAAGGTACGTTAATTAGTGTTAAATTCGGAAACCAAGTAGATTTAGATTGCTACAGTAATCAGCTGCAATTCTTTTCTCTAAAATCAATTGGTAAAATAATAGGCTGTGGTCACTCTCAATGATAAAGTGTTACGTCACATCTACACTCCATTTAAATTTCTTTGCACGCATATCGGTGAATTGGGAATAACATAGCAGATATTGTTCTATCAGTCAATCAGCGTTTAATATTCTTGGAAGTGAATCTGATACTCGGTTTAGTCTCTTGCATCGTTATTCTTCATCGGTCGGAATTAATCCAGGAATTGCTGCTGTCTTGGAGAAATTGTAGTAGTGCTGCGGCATTTCCGATCAGCAAGGTCTGTGGTAAAGACCCGGGAGCATTTTTGCGCAATTTTTTCTGTATTGCAACGAAAACCACAATCGATCGGCACCAATGAACCAGAGATAAGAGAGGACGGGTGCTTGTGGTGCAGTTGTGTTCACTTGGGAAGACGAACAAGCTCATTGTTGACAGTGGGAAAACTGGAATTAAATTAAAAGTAGAAATTAAAACTAATGAAATTAAAGTAAGGAAGGAACACGCAAGGATTCTGTTAATAAATGGCTTCCTCTAAATTGTTGGGATCGATAGTCGAGTATTCGAGCTGTTGTTTACAAGTGGTTTTTCTTTTTATTGCGCTATATACGGCTTAGATGAAAAGTGTGCCTAAAATAGCCAATGAATAGAATTTCAATAGTTGAATAGTTTAACCCCTTTTCCCACAATCAAAACCAGGTTATCAGCTTTTGATAACTGAGAAGGTTTTGTACTTTGTTTGTAGGCTGATAACGACATGCGTGTTTACAAGCAACAACATCGTAACTTGACTGAAAAGAAACGTTTTGCAAGTGAACAGTTACATGCGATGGGTCGAAACCGTGAGCCAAAGGTACGCTTTTGTTTAATTTGATTAGCTTTACGATGTTGCAGTAGTTTGAGACTTAAGAGTATAGCACAGACAAATTTAGTTTATTGTAATTGCTAAAGTTTAAATGATCTCCCAACGGTTTATCGCCTCATTGTGGCTGGGAGGTGTTCGTGGGTGTCGGACTGCGATGTACAGCGAGGAATTCATCCCCTGTCAGGACCTCCCAAACTGAGGAGTCCGGCGTTTCCATTAGGAAGCCTAGCTGAGAGTGAACTAATACCAGGATCCACCACCGTCCTGGTATCAAAGTCGCATGGTGGTAAACCTCCCTCTGATCCACAAGGGCTGCGACGGCCCATGGTGGTGAAGACCTGGGGCAGAGTTTGGCCAGGCTGACCTCGGGGCTCCAGGGAACCATGATGGCTTAACTAGCAAATCTCCGAGAAATGGAGATTATGCTGGGGCTCGCACAATCAGTGAGAACGGGCCATTAAGGTATCAAGTAAGTAAAGTTTTAATGAAGGATCGTTTTGTTTTTTTCATTTGTTTTCCATTCGTCAGAAAATACTCCGATTCGTGATTTCGAATTGTTGGGAATTAAATGATTGAAAGACATTATTGCAAAAGATTGGGACAATGTGGAACGTTTTAGAAGGCACAACTACTGGATTTGCGTAATCGAGTTCGTGAACTGCGCGCACAGCTGGAGGGTTATGAGAGTCAGATAGGATCAGATTTTCTCTCTCAGCTCAGCAAATCTGAACAGTTAGAATGCGAGCGATTGCAGGTATACGAATTCGATTTTTGTCCTCAACAGCCATATATAAGTTGTTTATCGGCGTTTTAATTCTAACGATTTTTTCATATATAATTCATTGTAGAGGGAAATTCTGGAGAAAAAACAGAAGTTGGACCAGGTGGCAAAAGAACGTAGTGCGCTAGAGACAACAAAACAGAAACTAGAAAACCAGTTAACGACTAATCTTCTTCGAAAACGAGATAGCCTCACTGCGGTATGGGCTGGTTTATTAAGTACAAGATTTCGAGAAGATATGCTGTAATTATTCAGAAAATTAGTGACATCGCAGTGGATGAAAAACGGCATAACTTGCAAGCGGAGACAGCCGAGTTGAATTCCATAATTCAGAGGTGAAGGAACCAAAATTTTGTCGACAGCAATTATTGTAGAAGCTCATTCTTATCTTATGCATGATTGCTTATGATCTTAATTGCTGTGTTCCATAGACTAAATGAAATTGTTCGTCGAATTGCTGAACTGGATGAATGCCTAGTGGAGTATGAAGAAAGTGCTGAGAAGTTAAACAGAGAATTGGAAGATGTCCAGGTAAGGACGTGCTTTTGTTTGTGATGTAATTAGTGTAATGAACTAGAAGGAAACCCGAAATGTGATAAGGAGGTCCTTTTTTTCTTTTTCTAGTTGAATAGATAATTCACTCTGTAGGAGCAGCAAAAGGATTTGGAAGCTCAGCTGGCCGACTTTTCTAAACAAGCTGATATCATCTTTACAAAGCAGAGCACTTTGCAAGCAAAACGAGAAGAGAATGTGAAGAAGGTATGTTGTTTTAAAAATTTTTGTTATTGTGATCCTTTATCAATGAGAAGTTCGAGTTAATCCGTTCAGATCCGTGAACTTGGTTCGTTGCCAACAGATGCATTCTCGAAATATCAAGGAATGTCTACAAAGCAATTGGAGAAGAAGTTGGCCGAATGTATGCATGAATTGAAAAAGTATGAAAATGTTAATAAAAAGGTGGGTTTTAAATCTTAAACCAGTTTAGAAAAGCTCTGTAGAGTCAAAGCATTACGACGTATATGTTTAGGCACTTGATCAATTTGTACAAGCCGCTTCTCAGAAGGAAGATCTTACTAAACGAATGGAGGATCAACAGAAGAGTCAGAAGGCGAGGGAGTTCAAGCTTGCTTTTCTGTTTGTTGTTTATCTCTCCTCTGTTTTCAGTCAATTGAGGATTTAATACAAGTGCTTGATACTAGAAAATATGATGCTATTCAGTTAACATTCAAACAGGTGAGTTACTTTTGCTGTGCTGCTTGTACAACTTTGACCTCTTTACATTTCCACCTTAGGTTTCGAAGAATTTCGCTGAGGTGTTCAAGAAATTGGTACCAAACGGCTCGGGTTCACTGGTGATACAGACAAATAAGGATGTCGGTCTCTATACTTAATGTTTCGAAACTATATGCTTCTGTGACAAAACAGTCATTTTCAGGACTCAATGGATACTTCGCAATCTGACCAAGCCGCTCATATAATGGAGAGCTTTGTTGGTGTCGGGATAAAAGTGAGTGCGGTACCATGTGATTTTGATATGTTCGTAAGAAACGACTAGAAATTTGTCTTTTCTGCATTATAGGGTACAGATCACTTATCCATAAATGTGGATAATAGTTTCAAAGCTTGTATATATATATATAAATATGTATAAAAGGATAATAAAAGATAAACATCTGGGCGTTGATCAATTCCTGAGGGATGCGCCATGCATTCGATTGCATTAAATATCGTTGGAGGTGATTGAATGCATATCTCGCCATTACAGTAACTCGCGGTGGCCTACCGGTGCATCGAGCCAGCGCTGCTATCCTCCCAGACAAGTCTGATACCAATTTGCCGACCCCGGAGGGATCGAAGGCTTGGTGTGCCGCTGGGGTGGGGATCGATTCCACGTATGTGTCGCAGTGGCGCCTCCAACCTCTGCACCACACGCGCCTTTGTATATATATGTGTATATATGTATATATATCCGCCTTTTCTTAACTTGGAAGGATCAGTTTGTCATGAAATTTATTCAGCCAAATTGCATAGCCCCAGTTGATCAGACCTAATATATATTTTTATTCTTTTTATATAACCTGTCTTCACGTCTACTGTGCGAATCCCAGTACTTCCCACATTTGGTTCGTTTCCTCGCATCCGTTGTCCACAAAGATCTTCCAGTTTTTTACATGAGGCTTCGCCTGCTGCTTGAGGATTTTCATTTCATCTTGAATGTCGTAGAACGCTGGGCTAGTCGATTCTTCCTGCAGTCCCGGCATAGCCGGGCTGGAGCGTTTTCAGCTGTATTGCAGAGAGTGATTTTTGTCGAACAAGTCCAGTACCAATTTCCCGACCTCGAAGGGATGAGAAGCTTGATTGGCCTCGAGCGGAATCGAACTAGCACCATGCTCTTGATGACCGATATCACAACCACTTTTATCCGCTCTAAGGCCTAATATTTAGGTTGATGTATATATATATATATATATATATTTGTATATTTTTGGAAATATTGTTGCACAAATATATTTTTAATAGGTTTCGTTCGACGGCAATTCTGAAACACGAGAAATGGTGCAACTGTCGGGTGGCCAAAAGTCGTTGGTTGCACTAGCACTCATATTTGCTATTCAAAAATGCGACCCTGCACCGTTTTACCTCTTCGACGAAATTGATGCTGCTTTAGATGGTCAGCATAGGGTAGCGGTTGCTGGTACGAACTGTTGTTTTTCTGTCTTTCTAAATTTCCAAAAGTGCATTCTCAAGCTTTTGTTAGCGGAAAAATCTCACAATAATTGTGGTTGAGAATCTATCAGTGTTTGTCCCAGATATGATCCACGAGCTTGCGGAGAACGCTCAATTCATCACCACAACTTTTCGGCCTGAACTGCTCGAATCTGCTGAGAAGTACTATGGAGTGAAGTTTAGGAATAAGGTTAGTGCACGAGCGAAAATTAAGCAGAAAAATGTGATTTGTGGGATTCTTGTCTACTTCTGGGAA
Source organism: Angiostrongylus costaricensis (assembly GCA_900624975.1). Taxonomy (NCBI): domain Eukaryota; kingdom Metazoa; phylum Nematoda; class Chromadorea; order Rhabditida; family Metastrongylidae; genus Angiostrongylus; species Angiostrongylus costaricensis. Next base: position 120,416 of record UYYA01004133.1, on the reverse strand, counting down.
GAGTATAAATTTCGAAGCTGTACTTATTTCTTCCTTTCTTTTCTCATAGTTTGTTGACGAAGTTTTGTCTGCTGTTGACAGGTTTCTCATATCGATGTGGTAACCAAGGAACAGGCTTACGATTTTGTTGAGGACGATACAACACATGGCTAACTGTTTGGGATAATGATCTCTGCTATGCATTTCTCTGTACAATGCAGTTTTTCTTCTTTGAATTTTGGTAAATTGTTATCTGTATAATGCAGTTTTTAAATTTTGTCCCGAATTATTGCTTGTGCTATGTAGTTCTCTACTAACTTGTGTTTACGGTAGCCCCAGCGACAAATCTTTTCTGTTCAATTTCGCCATAATACTATTGTATTTAACAAATACCGAAATGACCTTGTGAAATGAAAACTCCATTGTTTTGCAACGCTTCGTGTTTTTAACATTTCACCGAATAGTGGTGAAGTCGCGTACCTTTCATCTCTAACGAAGCCACTACCTATAGTGGCTTTCGAAATGTGTTACCTACTAACTCTTGTGATCGAATTACTGAAAACATACAAAGGTTCTCAATGAGCATTATCTAAATGAACGGACGTTTATACACTGTTGAACTGGAAAAAGGCCATTGGAAGCCGTTTCCTATGAGGATCCGAACAATTTCGCTCTAGAAGCATTTTCGTAATTTGTGATAGGTATACATACTATCGACGTAGTGCAAAAGGTATTGCAGAAAGCTGCGGAAAAACAAGGAACTCGAGAGGATGTGCACCGAGCTCACTGCACATTATTTCAAGACCGACTTTACTTTAACCTCGGTGTGACTAATCAAGATGTGTTCTTTCTTTGATGAACTTACATGAAGTTGATAAACAATCTTTATTCGGGTAACATTTCGACTTCTTCGTCTTCATCAGAGCCGATGATCCCAGTTGGTAGCCCACGGTCGTTCTTCATCTCGATGCGGAATCTTCGCCTTCGTGTCGGGTCGGGTTTGTGCGTGTGTATGTGTTGTGTGTCTGATGAAGACGAAGACGTCGAATCGTTAGCCGGATAGAAACTGTTTATCAACCTCGTGTAAGCTTAGCAAAGGAAGATCTCTGCGCATTGTTTGATCTGCCCAGGTACTCGCTAACAACAATGTTTATGGTCGCGGTTGTTCACTAGTGTAGATGCGAGATTCTGAGGAATTTACAGCACTGGTGAACAGAAAACAGCTGACATGAAAGTACTTGAACCATTCAGCATCCTAGTGAGGGAGCGTTTAGAAAAACGATCGCATTGATTGCAAGTGCTCGGCATCAGGTGGATTAATAGGTGCTATGCCATTGGTACTAGTTGGGTGCTACATCTTAGATTGTGTGGGTGGTTTTTCAAGAGGAGTTACTTAAGAAATGTCGGACGGTGTCCCACCGTTGCGCCTAGTAGCATTAGTAAACAGTAAAAAAAAGTTTTTCCTCTTGTTTTCTCTCGTTGTCTTTGCAAAACCATGCTCTCAAAAGATTTGCTATTAGTCGAATTTGACTTGTAAATTGTGACTCAGAAGAATTCATGGCCACTTCTCGCTAAAAGCAGAATGGGACGCCTCATAGGGAAATTATGATGCTCTTCCTCTCGCTGTAGCAAGGGAAATCCATTGAACAATCTGTAGATCACGAAGGAGTGAACGAATCACCCTTCTGTTGCTCGAGTTACCTAGTAATTGACCGTACCCGGAAGTTGAAGGCCTTATAGGTGAAATTAGTGTTTGGGTTATTTATTACTTAACATATTAGACGACCATAGTTTTTTTTGATAACTGTTGGTCTTTAACTAGAGTGTTTGAGAACCTCATCATTTCACCGACTTACGTGAGGTCCTTCGGAAGTCAACCGCCTATTTTGTCCTATATTTTCAAAGTGACCTTTCCCGGATGAGTATAAATTTTATTAGTCGGCATAAAATCTATTAGAATCTATTCATTGAAATTGTTAAGATATTAAGTTCAGTATTCTCCAAAATTTGCTCTCAGATTGCAATTTCTCTTCAGTATGGATATATACGGAATCTCTATAATGGTTTAATAGCGCCAACCACAAGAACAACAAAGAACAGCTTAATAGAGCCCAAAGGCTTCAGGGCATCGCATGGTGGCCATGCGATCAGCGAAGGTCCTGGCTGAAGCCATTTATGCAAAATCCAGTGGAACAGCATTGTGCAATATCACATCACGTATGGATACAGAAGTATTTATTGCATGATGAATGACAAATTGTAGGCAATAAATGAAGAAAAACATGATGCTTGCTTAGATATTACCGCAGAGCCTAGCAATCCTTGCACTTTTTTCGCAGCAGTCGTCTATTTAACTAGTTAACTTCGTGTGACGGCGATTCAACTCGGAATATCAGGTCTAGAGCAGCTCTGGGGACAGCAGTTTGAAATGGCGGCTTTAAACTTTTGGATGGCTTAGTCTACAATCGTTAAAATGTTGGACTAATCGGTCGTATTTCTGTTCATCGACGAACGCGAGCAGAGCACAGGAGCCGCACGTTATGTTTACACCTTATCCTATCATCCATTGTGCAAGAGACGTTATTCGTACAACGGTGTCTATCAATTCCAAAAATTCTATTTTCGATTTTAGTACTGTTGAGCTTTCGATATGTTTAATGTTGTTTTCAAAGCAAACTGTGGAAAAATTTGAATTTAATCTACACTCACGAGAACGGTGTTCAAGATTCGCTCATTTTCTCGAGAAAGGCATTGTTCCCATAAAAAGTTAATGGATCAAATTAGGAGAAAATAGTGTCAGTTCACAAGCGAAAAAATTAGAAAATTTATAGAAAAGACAAGAACAACTATCCATCTAGCAGTACAAGCTCAACGCTATAACGATGACACCTAATTTCGGGCTTGCCGCGGGCTTAACGACACCTAGTTTTCGACCTTCGTAGGCCTGCCTGATTTTTCGAAAATAAACGATAGTAACTCCCAGGACCGACTTTCTATTAATTTTGGCATTGAATGAATAATTCTTTATATTTCTGTTTAGCAAACATGAGGTGTTATTTCATTTCTTTATTTACGTACAAGCTAACGCTTCGGCGGATTTCGCCTTCCTCAAAGCCTGGAAAGGTCAAGTTGACCGCAATCTACCCAGTCAAACACTTCCGTAACTAAACAGAGAAAATGCTAAATGAGATTTCTCCACATAGTATATTCAGTGGAAGACTCATAGAAGGCGGTGAGTGTGCAAAGAAGTTACTCTGTGCTCAATGTGATTGAAATTTAGGTATAGCACTTTCTCTGTTTGGTAATGAATTGGTTATGTAGGTGTTTGGCCGAATAGATTGCTATCAACTTGACCTTTCCAGGTTCTGAGAAAAGCGAAATCCGCCGATACGTCAGCTTGTACTTGAATAAAGAAATAAAATAACACCTCGTGTTTGCTTAACAGAAATATAAAGAATAAACGGTAGTTTTTGGATAAGAGGAGGAGTTAATTTTACTAAATCACCTGAACCCACTGTGTCACTTGTCTCCAGAGTGCTAAAAACTGAAAGTGGCGATAACCAAGATCTAAACGTCTTCAACCATTCCCAGCCTTCAGCCGAATTTAACACATGAGCCGGTCGTGGAAGGCGGATCAGCCACGGGCAGAATGATGTCATCCAATAGTTGTTTCGTTTAAATGTAACACTGTCGGAACACAATTAAATTATGGTAGTCATTAAGAGTAGTTCGCTGTCTCTTTAGTGGAAACAGGAAATCAGTTCCCTAGACGGTGTGCCACCTTGCTAACGAACAAAGGTTAAAGCTCTTGGCGTTGATCAATCCGTTAGGGATGAGCCATACATTCGCCTTCATTAAGTACCGGTATAGGTGAATGAGCGCACATCTGGTCTATAGAATGACTCGTGGTCGCCTATCGATGGATGTATCAAGCCAGTGCAGCTATCTACCCAGACAAGTCTGGTATCAATTTGCCAACCCTAGAGGAATGGAAGGCTTGGTGAGTCTTGGGCGCGGTGATCGATCCCATGTGTATTTTAGGACCCCTCCGACCACTGCGCTACACGCTTTCCATTAGAGCAGCGCTGAGCAGTCGTGTGGTATGATAAAGGTAAACGCTTTACTCATTGGAATTTCAGTTATATCAATATTAACAATGCCAAGTTTCTTGGTGCATTGTAACAACTTAATTTCTGTGGTAAGTTTTTTACTTGCTGCCTTTTACAAGTTTTCACGACAGGGTATTATTTGTGAAACAACCACAATGATGCTGAAATATTTGTAAACTCCGGACCGCAGGTTTATGCGTTGGGCAACGAAAGCGCTGTTACCCTTTCGCGGAGCGTTCACCACGACACAGACTACAAACAGAATAACTGGGTTCATTGCCGATTTGGCAACCTAGATCTACCCCGCTGACGGGTGTTTGCTGATGACTGATGAATGGATGACCAATAGAGTTAGCTTAGAGAAGGGCGAAACGAAGGACCAGCATGGCGTGATGGTGAACGCGTTGGCCCCCGGAAAGGGTAAGAACGCATTCTTTCCCAGCCGCAGACACCTGCAGTTCGGAGTTTTGCAAATATCTCAACATCATTGTGGTTGTATCACACGCGATACCTTGCCATGAAAAATTGTAGAAGGCAGAAAATAAAACGTAAAACAATACGAATATATGTGGTTGCATTTCGCTTAATACCTGCCCTAAAAATTATAGAAGCAGAAAATAAAAAGTAAACACTGTGAATTCAACTACAGCCTCAGCTTAATTGCCGATATTGGCTTTCCAGATCAATCCCGTCTACAGGTGATTGCTGACGGCACTGATCGATAGAACTAGCTGAGAGACAGGCGAAACGAAGGACCCGTATGATGTGGTGGTGAACGCGTTACTCCCCGGAAAGGACAATAGCGCGTTCGTTCCACACCGCAGACACCAATACGAATATGGTTGAAAATAATATGCTGATTCTAATGTCTTGTATCTTAGCAAATCTCATCCGCGGAACATCATTTTGCAGCTCTCAATGGTTTTCCAATTCAATGCGATAGCGCTGTCACCAATTGTTATTTCTTCTCACAGAGTACCCAGTTTGATGAATATTTTCGTGAACCATTCGTATCCTCATTGCAGGTGTGCGTGTAATAATCTACCACACCCACATTGCGAGATCGACAGGGTCTGGATGATCGACTCGAGTCACTGTAGCTCTGAAGAAGGAGATGATGCTCAAACGTTAGTCAAATAAAAGCTTCATGCTAGCTCGTTTTAGTTTAATCATTCAAGAAATTATTGTCATATCACTTGTGATCAAGCACGTAAGCGCATTGATTAGAGGTGCCCTACAATATGCAGCTGATTGTTTTACTACATAGGGCAAGTATGCACCCAGTCATCCTTACTATGCTAAAAGCGGCGTCAGATTCATGGTGCCTCCTTCAGAGTGAGAAACGCTGCACGATTTATCATTCACTTTGTCAACAAATAATTTCGACCTCCATTCAAAATGTTGCAAACATATGGCACCATAGTTTGCCAAAAACAGCACAAACATGAAGAAATGATTGAGCAGAAACACCTGATTGTAATAAAAGCACCCGTTGCTAATCAGAGTCTGCAACATAATAGAATTAAATACTACAACTCGTTAAGAACTACATTGGGAAATAAAACCTAGGTTATTTGTGACATTGTCTCGTAAAGACTATTTAACAAGGCGTAACATCGGAAACGACGTTTGGTAATTGCGAAGATAACAAGTCTCATTTCTTGACCATGAGTAGACTGTAGGGTCATTACATCGAACGATGTTGATTGTGCTAGTGCTACTGTTTTATTGTCCTAGTTGTTCTATCCTTCATTAGTAGTAAGGAGGTAGTAAATTTTGAAGTCACGCGGACACAAATACACTGTGGTTGGGTTAAAAAACAGTCCATCCCTCTCGTTTTCAGAGTATTAAGGTAAAATGCTCACGACATGAGCTCTACTGGTTGGAGCTCAGATTGTACCATGAACCCGACCAGTCAGAACTTAACTGATTCACTGTTTATCCCACATTGGTCACAAATGCCGTGTGAAATGTCTGCATGCGGTGAAGCGACACTGAAAACATTGCCGCTCTTGGACGACTACCGGAGATACATCGAACGAGATTCTTCTTCGAATTCTGCAAATAATCTGTGAAATATAAATCAACATCCTAATAATTTTTAGACCATAATGACCCTTATTATTAACAATTTACTATCTTATGGAGAATTAAGGGGCGCGTGCGAGGCACTGGTTAGAGGCGCCCAGAAATACGTGAGTTCTATCCCGCGCCTCTGGCTCACCAAGCCTTCCATCCTTCCGGTGTCGGTAAATTGGTACATGAGCCGTTTGGCAAGATAGCAGCACTGGCTCAATAGATCGGTAGGCAATTGAGTCATTGTAAAGTTTAGATGTTCATTCAGCCGCCTCTAACAATGCTCGGTGGAATCGATGATAAGTGTAGGAACTGTTCGATATGCGGCTGAATTCCCACTTGAACTGCATCCACCTATTTTTAGAAGTATTTCGTTCTTCGGTTTTTCTTTTCCACGTATAGTGCTTCCTAACGCAGACGTCGAACTTTTTTTCAGGATGGGAGACCTTAAAGGAGACTTAAGTCTTGTGTCTGCACAGATAGGAAGCGATACTAAACCACTGAGGAATACCGTCGTTTATACGGGGTTGTATATTTGGACACTTTCACGTCCCGTCCGCACTGGTAGAGCCGGTCCCAGCACAAATCTCGTTTGATTCTTTCTCGCGAAAGCGCTGTTCACCGTAGTGACCTACTTGAAATATAACGACGACCACAAGGCTCACTACGTTGTTTTGAAATCGTTCTCATTTGTGAACACGGATGGTTGACGTTAGCTACAAACATGTCTGTCCATCGTTTGGGTGGACTTCCAAGAGGCCACGTGCTTTCCACTGGAGTCCACTCCACTGTTCTTTCTGTTCATCTGTTCTTCATTTTATTTGACCGGCTATCTGTGCTTTGCTATTGATGTATATTCTCCTAGATCCTGAAGATGGGATAAGTTTCGAAGATCTGAGCACTTCATTCCGGGTAGGCGTTGTAAGTGCTTGCTAAATTTCGGTTGATATCGCTCAATCTCTCTGTGGGTGGCGAGCAGAGTTCCTTACGTGACTGAAGTAGCAGCCAATGTCTCTGCTGCATAACAAGGTTAGGCGAACTGCTGGGGTGAAAAGGTGTGCGCGGAGTAGTGGGTCCATTAGTTAGCCGGTGGATTTCTTGAGTGCCCGAAATGTGGTCCGTGTTGGTTTCTTTCTTCTGCCTAATTTCCCTTCATGTTGTTCTCAATGTCGTTGGACGCCCAATATACAGGTACGAGATGGTTCGTGTTAATCAGAAAACCATCCAGCTCAATTTGTCTGCCTTCCAAACATGGGTTCTTCATGTAGTTCGTCCCTGCCGTATTTATACCTAGTCCAATCTTTTTTCCTGTTTCGTGGCACTCACTGAGCATCGTTTCCGCTTTACTGGCATTCCTCGAAGTTCCGCTTTACTGGCATTCCTCGAAGAGATGACGGTACCACCTGCTAAATGAGCATCTAAATGGAACGAATGCATATTCCCTTTTCGTCCTAGTTGAGCGACCTCATTATGTACTACAATGTGACTGCAAACAATTTCAGCGATATAGTTTTTCCTCGTCGAGTCTCTTTTCTACAAAAATATTAAGGGGTCGATGGGATTCCTATGCAGGACGGGTCCATTCTTGTTCGATAAACGCAAGTAGGAAGGCATTCGTTTCTACGCTCTATTGAAGTTTTCACGTAGGCGATAAAGATTAAGGCAAAGGCAGATATGACTCCCGACAGACTTCTATGACCCGTGATACTCTATGATACGGGTTGGATGTCCATGTTGTGAACTCCATATCGGATTCCTGCTTGATCAACAGGTTGCGCCTGATCTAAGGTCTTCCATATGCTCAAAATGATGACCATTTTGAACCGATTGTAGAGCACATTCATCATTAGTCTCAGGTGAAATTAAGAAGACCCCTTCGGTCATCCGTTTCGCGCAAGGTGATCGTTCGACGCGACCAGTGGCCTGAATATTTCCTCTTCGAAGGCACGACGGTTGCAAGACGTAAGTGTAATCGTTGCCTAGAGCACAAAAGAGAGGTGATATTATCTGGTTTTTGATTTTTGCATTTTTCATGCTTTTTATCGCGATTCAAACGTCAAATCATAGATTTCCGCGCAGCTTCTCATCAGGGGGAGTTTATGGGTCGGAGACGGACGTTGTGAAGCGAAAAACTTAGTAGGAATTCACTCAGTTATCATTCCAATTCGTGGCAGAGCCTGTCATAGTCCCATCTTCGTGTATCAGGGCAAATAGTGGAACATTATCGCGGCACTGTTTCCGACCGGATTTTTTCAAAATGGATCGTTTTTGAGGTTCTTCCAACATTTTTTGCTCATACCGATATGAACCTCCTGCAAAGATTTTCTATAGCTGGTTTTTGTTATTAGTATTGTTAAGTGAATGACAGTAGGATCAAGCTTTAGTTTCTTCCTCTTTTTGAGCAACTCCTTGCAGGTAAACGATATGCAGTCCCAAGTTCTTGTTTGGGGAACTGAGCTGAGTCTAGGGTTTAAACCCTTCGACGAACAACTTTTTGCCCTCAGTTGGGCCTTCCCTTATCTGCCAGCCTTATTAAAAAAAGATTTTGTTGGAAATGTCCGATTGTTTACCTCTTCACATCGTATTCAACATGGGTTTTTAAGCAAATTTTTTGAAATTTACGAAAACCTATGAATAATAAGTAAAACAAACCAGAAACCTGTAAATTGGACAATGGAGCGCTATTGGTTTCTTGCTTATACAAAAGTTCCTAAACCTTCTAAAATTCGTCGTCACAGTCACCATCTTCTTCGCGAGGAGCGTTCAACTTGTTCTGCAAATATCACCTGTATCACATTCATTGTATTTTATTTTAGTAATTTCCGCAATCGATTTAAACATTAGGACTGAATAAGGAAATTACAGTGCCAAGACATTATTTGTGCTTTTTATCTATTGATTGGGCGTGTGTAGCACAGTGGTTGGGCAGGCCCTGCAATACACATGGATCCACGTGCTCCAGGATCATCGAGCCCCCAATCCTTCCGGAGTCGGTAGATTCGTACAAGACCTCTGTGGTAAAATAGCAACCTGACTCCATACATTGGCAGGCCAACGCGAGTAACTGTATAAGCCAGATATGCATTTAGTCACTTTTAACGATGCTTAACGAAGTCGAATGCATGACGGATCCCTCAGATTCATTAACGCCGAGAGATTTATCCTTTTTATTCTATAGCTTAAAGAAGCGGCAAGCCTTGTGGGTATACATGCTATGTAATAAAAGTACGACCGATGGTTCAAAGCGTTGGATAGATTCTGCCTGCTACCACACCCGGGTCGGGAAAATGGTATCAGACGTGCTGGGAAAATCTCCTTCTTCCACGTATTTGTGTCAGTCAGTGTTGCTGATAAAGACGTTGGGACGGTCTACAACAACTATCCCTTTATTGGAAAAAAATTAGTTTCACTAACATTGATTCATATTCTTGAAAAAAGGAGGGTCCCTAAGTTTAAGCTGAACAAACGCCCAAGTCCACCGTGATTCTGGATGACAGATTAGCGGCAAAGGAATAAAATCTACTCAATCCGCAGAATATGCGAAATCGACAGGAAGAAATTTTAAAAAATTTGTAGTGTGGGAAATTTTTTCGTATACACGAACGATATGATTTCTTTATACTTTGTTGGAAAACGAACGCGACGAACTCTTTCATCACATCACCAACGAAGAACCCGGGAACATCGACACACGGCTGCAAATCAAACGAGCTGTGGCAACTATCCGATTAAAAAATGTGAAAAATAAAAAAACTGCGAAATAATATTTTTTTTCAAAGCAGTTTGTAAGTGATGTGAACAGCAGTAGTTCCCAAGACCGACTTTTTGTTAACCTCGGCAATGAGCAAATAATTCAGTTTCCTTGAGCAAACACGACGTAGTTACCTTTTCTTCATTGATAGAAAAAACTGACGCTTTCGTGGATTCTGCTTTATCCGGAGCTTGGAAAGGTCAAATTGACCGAAATCTAGTTGGTCAAACATTTCCACAAACAAAACGGATAAACCAGGAAACCAAGATTCCAATCGTAATGGAAATGAAATAGCTTCTTTGCGAACTCACAACTTTCTATGAGTCTCCACTGAGTATTTCAAGGGCAGACCAACCGCACACAATTCAGATGAAGTAGTAATGTGCTTTCCTCCTATTAAAACAACAGCCTTAATTGTTGTCTGGGATAATGTGTGACAACGAGGAATTGCTTCCTGCGTTTCGTTTTAGAATTTATCCACGTTTCGAGAGTTTTACGCGTCCATGTTTTCTATTCCTGTGCGGGGATGGTAGCTTTACTTGGAAATCTTCCCCGTTCATGTCTCTGTACTCTGTGAGCACCTAGCGGAGTGTTTCATTTAACTCTTAGTTTACGGACGACATGTTCTCTTACACGGGAGCGAAGTAGTCTAACGGTTTCACCAATGCGCGCTTAACAAGAGACCAGATAAGTAATACCTGAACTCACGCAGTCATGGCCTCTACCGCTTGGGAATGTTATGTAATTTTATATTATGCAAAGACGATCGTACTGCCGGTTAAGAATGAATTGCCACTTTAGAGTGCTCGGTAGGACTTATAACACTTTTACCTAATTGTCTAAGTCGGCCGTTTTATAGCAGGGTTGTATAGCCGCAGTTATTTCGTTGAAAACAAAGGACAGGATGAATGAGACCTTGTTCTGTCTAAAATTACCGTTTGGGTGCATGGTTTTTCCTCTGTGGCTGTCCAGAAGAGCTGCAGTTTTGTAGTAATTGGAAGTGGCTTTTTGACACGTCAGTTTCAAGAATTCTTCCTCCTGCTTCCCTCTTGTGCACGCACACACTGGTTGCTGTTCGAAACATGTTTTTCACAAGCCCCGTCGGCTTTCGGTATCACTTGGTATACAGCGATTTTCGAGTATGTTAACATGAGCGTTCAGAAGTAGAAGCCATTTTTCAGTCGGTTTTCCTCAGGTGAACATAATGTGCTCCGACTTTATATTTAAAAGCTCAAAACCTTTGTGCATCATCTACCGTGTCTTTTTAGGTGTTGTAGTTTTTACATTGAGGTCATGAAAAATTTTTTCCCCGTAGAATTGAATTATCAACATGTTCCATCTTAAATTTACTTATAAAAATTCATTTGCAAAACTCTCAACCGCTGGTATCTGTGGTGAAGGACGAACGCTATTATCCTTTCCGGAGCTAACGTGTTCACCACCACACCATGCATGTCCTTCGTTTGCCTTTGTTTCAAAAATATTATATTACGTCATATTAACTTTTAATTTGCTGTCTAGTACAATTTTCTATGGCAGGGTATTATGCGAAATACAGAGCACATTCAGCTTTTTGGTGAGATAACCAAAGGTAAGTGTCTTCCATTTCTGAACGTTCAGATTAATCTATCTGAAAAGGCTACACTACCAAGTGGTAATGGAAGCTATGTAACAAAAATGTACTGGTTCATGAGCTGTCCTGTTCTTTCTCATACACAAAAGTGGGTCCCGGTGAGAAAAATGCTCAGAACAGCCACTAATACGTGCACAGGAACAGAGCAAAAGGAAGAATCCGTGAAATTGGCGCGGCAAACAGCCACTTTAAATGGCTACCAAACTCTATCTCCACGCAACGGTTGAAATGAAAAACCACTCTCCCAAAAGGTGATTCGGGGGAGAATAAGATCCTGTTTAAGTACCTTAAAAACATTTCCAACGAGATAAATGCAGCTATTAAAACGTTTGTTAGGATGCTCCTGTCTTGAGAATTCGGTAACAGCGATAGAAATACCGCCGAGCATTGTGAAATGCCATTAAGTTCGGAACCGCATGCATGACCGCCTATCTACAACGCAAAATAGCACCATATGGTTTAACGGTAGAGACGGTGATTGCATGAGTTCGCGTATTATTTATCTGATCTCTTGTAAAGCTTTCGGGGAAGAATACATCGGTGGTCAGTAAACTAGAAGTTAAGCGAAATACTCTAATAGGCGTGTACAAGTTACAGAGACATTAACGGAAAAAATTTTTAAGTAGAAGCTACCGTGATCATACTGGAATAGAAAACAGCCCTCTGGAAAGATTCTAGATAAATTCCAACAACCCAAAAATGAGCCGCAGCGAAGAACGCCTCGTTATCATGCGCGACCTCACAGAATACCTCAGCATGAGATGTTAATGTCGGAAAAGCATATTCTCCATTCATGTGATCTTTATGCGGTTGGTTTCCATGTGAAACATTCAGCAGAAAATTTGTTCTTAGAGAAATTTAAATCGTGGTTTTGTTTTTTTCTATTTTTCTTATAGATGTGTTTGAGTGAGTAGATTGCAATAAACTCAACTTTTCCAGGTTCTGAGGAAGGCTAAATAAGCTAAAATACCAGCTTTTTTGTTTTGTCAAAAGACTAACGTAATAAACTCTTGTTTGTCCATAAAGGAAACAGTGAGCAACGGTAGTGTTGGAGATCCCATTGAAAGATTGACGTGTTTCGTCGATAAAGTCCACGTTCTTCGAGACTTAATAGAGTAGATCGATTCATTTTTATTTTGCTTTATGACGATTTTGATAAGCATCCCGGTGTGCTAATATCTTGTCTCCGTTGCCCATATTGATATCATGCTGCTTTAGTCCGTTAACTCGTCTAGGTAGCTACCACTATCTGGATTGGACTAAATCGCAAACACAATATACCATTGGTCGTCAACACATCAATACCGCCACTGTCATTTTTACCATGAAATTCCATACAGAATCCTGGAATAGAAGCTTGTGCAGCAATCTATATAAATCTTAAGGAAGCACCTTAAGGCTTAAGGGAGTTGATTATCGTCCGCAAATTCATCCCGAAGTATAGTTGCAACAAAGATTCCAATTAAGTATTTTTGCTTTTATTTTACACTATCCGCGTTCACCTCTCTTGTGCTGGTCCCAGCACTTCTTCCATTCCATTCTTAATGTATATATAATGTATAGCATTCATCGTCCGCGAAGGTCTCTGAACTTTTTGCATGTGGGTTCTGCCCTGTTCGAGGAATGTCGTCTCTGTTATGAATATTATTGTACGTTGGTCTAGTTGATTCTAACCGGAATTCTAGGATAGCCGAGTTACAGCGTTTGCACTAGGATTCAGGAAGTCGATTATTTGCAAACAGGTCTAGTTCTAATTTCCTGACTCCGAAGGGAGAAAAGACCTGGTGAGCCTACAGCGAGGTCGAACTAGCGCCCCTGAATGAGCACCACTATCACTGCACTGCCCGCCTCTAGATAAACTCCAGTGCTACGAAAACTGAAAGCTATTGACTGGACTTCACCTATTAAACTGGATAAAAAATCTGAAAAAGGTAGATTGTATCAGTAGATGCCACACACTAAACCAGGATGCCAGAAGTATGGCGAGAAATATTACAATACCGAGTAATATTGCAGTTATCGAGAAACAATTTTTCATGTTTTCAACCATATGTTTTAAAATCTTCAAGTGAAATTTTACTTCTACCAGAATAAGCCTATCTGTTGCTATCCGCTCCAAGTCCTCATCAATCGATCTGCACCCATTTAGATCGACACTCCTAAAAATGAGCCAGGGTTGAAAACGATCCAGAGAAAACTACCCTAATTTAAGGTACTCAATCATCCTTTCTTAGCAATTGTAAGGAGTATAGTTCACTCGAATGTTTGTTAGAAAACAAATCCAACTGGGACACATTATGTTTGGAATGTCAAGGAATAATTGGGTTTCATGAAATTTTGCTGTTGAATTACTTCTATACAAAATCACTACTACTAACAATTAATGAAGTGAACATTACTTACATTGATTTATTTCTTGCCTTTTGAGGGAAATTTGTGAATAGCTGCTTCCGTTGAACATTCGGCAAGGCAAATGCATCTATCTCTCCTTCTGATGGCCGACGAGAGCTGGAAATATTTCATTCAAGACAATGAAGTAAACTTTTGTTGCTGTAGTTGCACAAGACGAGTTCTCCGAACTTGCTCGTGTTGTCAAGTTGACGATTTGGCGAAGCTGCAAAAACCGGCAAGAACTTCGTTCGCATCGAGCGGTACTCATCAAGACGGCGGGCAATTTTCAGGTACGAGTCATCAGTTTGAACGACGGCGTCCTTATTAGGAGTGTAATTCTAGGAACGAACGACATTAGAAATAAAGCTACTCGAAATGAGAACGAAGACAATTGAAAATCTCCTCACTTTACGGTTCTTGCCAGTCTTTATTCTTCGACCAGCTCTTGGCATCGAATTTGAACGAGTTTCTCTATTTCTGCAAAAGCTTAATAAGGCTTGGGGAAAACAGCAAACAAGAAACCTTTTCGTAATTAGTATGACTGGTTAATATTTTGAAAACCTACAAAGTTCTTAGTTTACTAATCTCCAGTGGTGATCTGGGCGGTGAGTACTGTGTGCTGTAATCATTATTAATTCGACAAATCAATAAGTGGAGAGTTAGAAAAAACTTTCTAAGGTTATTCGAAAATTTCCAAAACTTAAGATTCTCGCTGTAAAAATACGTCACCTGATCTCGACACCGCTTGTCTTTGGGCTACTGACTCCATGACGACAGCAGTTGGTACCTAGATTACACGACTGAGATTCTATGAAAAAAAAAATTTGAATAGTAAGAAATTTGAAATAATACAATCGCTGGAAAACTTTGTTTCAAAGATGGTGGTTGCGTGGGTTCGCCTATCACTCTGAATTCAAATGTGTGCAAACTCCAATTCCCAGTATATTTGGCGAAGGGAGCGAAAGATAACTGAAAAATGCATTCATAGACTGCTTTCCCTGCCGACCTATACACTGAGTAGTTGAAACCTAACGATGCATTAGGTCACTTGAAATACAACCACAGGGTTGGTGAGACGTCAACGAAATTCAAAACCTGTAGGAGGTGTGCCCCATTTACACTATAGCACCTATAGAGTAAAAGCATGTCTGAGAGAAAGGTGAAGCAAGAGGCTGGGTTAGCGTAGTGGATAGAACGCAATAGTAAGAGAAATGACGAGTTTCAAGTCTCTTTGAGGGTCTGAGTTTTGCTCACCTATCATCATCTTTGCGGTTGTATTCATATCGTAGTCTGCTTTGGAAAAAGAATAAGCAGTAAGTAAAAGTGCAAACATGAATTCAGTGCTTGTGTTACTTCCAGAAAATTTTGGTTCCAGTCTGCCGACACCGAAGGGAAGAAGGGTTCGGTTTGTCCGGCACAACATTGCACTACATAGTATCATAAGTGCAACATGTTACAAAGATAAACTATTATGTGATGAAAATAATCGACGGCATTCTTATAATCACACCAGCGACCGTTTCAACATCTCGTGAAATCAACTCTCTGCAGTCCGTGGATGAAACCTGAGTGAGTGGTTCCTGTGAAGTTGATAGAGATCTGAAAACAAAACAGTTAAGAAATATATATAGTTAAGAAATAGAAATATATGGTTAAGAAATAGTATAGGAAAATATTCTTTCTCTTCGCCTAATCTTTACCTTTTTCTTACAGTAAGAGTAACGTCAGTGATTTGTGTCTAAGATTTTGTGCTTCAAACACAGAAGCGTTGGCATTTTATTTTCCTTTTCGCCTTTTGCTCACTATCAACATAATGAAGCGTTCGAGGCTCAGGCATTGGTGTGTGTCGAAGATGGAAATCGTCACCATAGTCTTCTTAGAGTTTCTCAAATGGTCTCGAGATTCCACCTGTCTTTCTGCACTTTGTCTGACCAACTCTACCTTACGGAGGTCTCTTTTAAGATAAGGTGAATGAGCAGATGTTCGACAAAAGTAGCTTGCTGGGTCTTTGCAGGCTCTTTGGACACCACAGACAGCTTAGCGATTTTTCTGATTGTATCCGGGAAGCTTGATTATCAGACCAGACTGCTGGCCATCCTGTGCCGTAGTATCTTAATTGACTGATACGGAAACGGGGAGTCAATCCACTAAATGTACTTGTATATCGGCACGAATTCACTTTTAATACTCTTTTGTTCTTTCAATCATCACCTTTGAATGTGCTACGTAGAGCTCTAACCGGCCGCTTGGGATCACTCAATGAATGATATTTGACAAAACAGAGAATGTAAGGAACATTGTTTGGATGAAGCGGGTATTGAAGAAAGAGTTTTTAGACAAAAACCCTAATAGATGGTAATGATATGCAACAAATCAATAACATAACGGTGATTGGAATAAAATCGGCAACTTTATCTTTCTATAACACACCTGGTCTTATTGATGAAAGGGTCTGCCGCAGCATAGTCGGGAATTCGGCAGCAAATGTCATCCATTTTAATTGTAACGGCTTGCATTCGATGTGATTCCACCGGTTGCACGGAAATACACGCATAGCAGTCCATCGTCTTATTTGTACCGAAATACTAAAATCCAGAGATCAGTCATCCGAAGCGATAGCGAGTAGACGTTATGTAGTATTTCTTCAAAAGTTGACTTGATTCTCTTCGTCATGAACTATTATGAGTCTGACTTTTTCTAATATAGCTTGGAAAACCAATTAGATAACATTTGCACTTGACAAGGATATAAAGACCACTTTCTATCTAACAGAATGTGTTTTTAACCTTCTTATTTACTGCCATTCTTTTTAACGGCAGGATATGTTGCGAAATATAACTTCTACAATGCAGAGAAATTTGCAAAACTCCGGGCCGCAGATGTCTGCGGTGAAGAACGAACGCGCTATTGTCCTTTCCGGGGAGTAGTGCGTTCACCACCACACCATGTGGGTCCTCCGTTTAGCCTGTCTCTCAGCTATCTCTATAGATCTTTTACCATCAGCAATCACCCGTAAATTTTGAGTTTTGCAAATATCTCAGCGTTATAGAAGTTATATTTCCCAAAGAAACCTGCCGTTAAAAATAATAGGCAGTAAATAAAAAGTTAAAATTGGGATCTTGCTTTGTTCATAGGCGGCAAGGTCAATTTGATGTACAATGTAGTCAACCAAGTAGTTGCATGATCCACTTC
Source organism: Angiostrongylus costaricensis (assembly GCA_900624975.1). Lineage (NCBI taxonomy): Eukaryota > Metazoa > Nematoda > Chromadorea > Rhabditida > Metastrongylidae > Angiostrongylus > Angiostrongylus costaricensis. Next base: position 103,285 of record UYYA01004133.1, on the reverse strand, counting down.
TCTGATGATCTTTTAATTTAAGACAGATACATTGCCCACCCATGTTAATTCTGTGCGATTAGTTTTCATCAATAAGAGGCAGACGGAGAGAAAACGTTAATTGTCTAAGAAAGCTGCTTCCAATACTATTGAGATTTTCGTTTAGTTTTTCCTTTTTTGGTTTTTGGAAGTTCGCTCAATTCTTGACCGACTATATTGCTGAACCAACTTGACCATTTCAGGCTCAGGAAAAATTGACCGGCCAAGACGTGGGTCGCCGTGAATTGAATGTCGCACTAACAACCCCGTGTCTGCCTATCAAAAAGCAACAAGTTTTGCAAGAATTCACTGCTCTACGGGATACTAGAAGGAAACGTTTGAAGAGACGATACTAACCTGCTGAAAGTATTTGCAGTAACATTCAATAATTTCAATGAAATTGGACGATCGGTAGCTTAACAATGAGCCACATGATGTGCTTTGGCACACTTATCACTCTGAGCACAAACGTTGCCTGCTTCCCTAGTCAGGAATGTTGTAAAAAAGTCATAATTTTCTTAAGGCCTTTTGCGAATAATAACGATCAAACTACGCGAGCGACGCGCCCAAGCGAAACACTTGGCCAAAAGGAACCCCGTTTATGTTGCCTTTTATAAGCGATGAAGTAAGCGCAGCTATAAAACAATGCTTAAGAAGGGCAAGTCTAGAGGAATCGGTAGCGGTAGTTGAAATGCCACCGGCTACTCTACGTCGTCAATTAGTTCGTAACCACCTGTACGACCGCCTATGTGAAACAACAAATTCCGTAATTTGCCCTTACGGCAGGGACGGTGATTGCATGAGTTCAGGTACGATATACCTGATCTCTTGTAACAATTGCGGAGATGAATATATTGGCGAAACGGGCAGACCTTTGTGTATCCGTTTAAAAGAACACCTAGATGGCAAACGAAAACTAAGACGAAGCACCCCACTAGACACGCACAGGATACAAAAGCACAGCGGAGACGATTTCGAAGTAAAAGTCAATATCCTTGCACAGGAGTCCAAAACACCAGCTCGAAAACTTCTCGAGGGTTTTTGGATAAATGCCAAAAATCCTGCAATGAATAGCAGGAATGAGTGCCCAGAAGTCATACCCAACCTGTTCCCATATGTTCGCATCAATTTCTGAAGTGGGATGGTGCAGTCATCAACCATATGCGACTATAATCAGCTGCTCTAATCTTCCTCATTGAAAGTCACGTTAAAAGCGGTGAGTTTTTCAAGAACTTGTTGATCATATAATTACCATAGAGTTTCTCGTCTTTTTATAAGTGTTATTGAAGCGTTTGGCCTAGTAGATTGTATATCAGCATACCCTTCCAGGCTCTGAAGAAGGCGATACTGCCGAAACGTCAGCTGCTGTTGTATATCGCTAAACAAGAAAACGAGCGATCAAACTACCCAAACAATTTATTCAAATATGGTAAAGAGTCCCACATTGACCAATTTCCATTAAAATGCGGCATGAATTCGTCTTTATTTAACACCGTAAAGGTGATTTTCTACACGATTGATCTGACACGGAGTTAGTATAAGAACAGCTAACGTTTCGGCGTCTTCGCCTTCTTCAGAGTCACGTTGATCAAGGTCAGTAATCCCAAGCTGATTTACTTGCAGGTGTGGGTGTTCATAGTCGCATCGAGCCAAATCCAGTACCGGGTGCACCGGTTAAACAATGAAAGTCTATTTTTAGGATGCCGTGGAGGCGATGGATTGCATAGTTAGGGTATGCAATAACTTCCAGGTGTCTTCAAATTTATCAATTTAGTGTTTTTTTTTGCAGAAAGCTATGGTCCCAGGCTGCCGACCAAGGAGAGACGGGGTGTGATTGGCTTGATACGCGAAATTGAACCAAATGTATTGCAAGACACTTCTAATGATTGGGTAACATGCGCCTATTTAAGAAGGCCTCTTGAAGTCAATATTTGAGGTGAGTGTACTTAACCTGTAGGTCTTCCAAATGTTCAATGAGTTCATCGAAATCAAAGTGACGCATCTGTGCTTGCGACTCCATGAATATGTTGTCCGAGTTCAACTCGTCTTTGGTTTCAATCCTAAAACCCGAGGTTATTTATCTTCTCATTTGGAATTAAATTTTTTTTCACCAGTGTTTTCTAAATTACAAAAATCTTAAAAGAGGAGATAGATTAGTTGAAAAACAGGACCCTTCAATGGATTTTTTGAATCAAATTTGGAAAATTTCCTTAACCAATCTATTTAACTACTTATTTAACTACTCTTTAAATTAGGATACTATTATTAGAGGTCCAGACATTGCATCACATCTGTCACACTTTTACACCTTAGCAATTCTTCCGTTCTATTTGTTTCTCCGAATGCACCATCCCCTAAAGGTCCTCGAACTTTTTCTGTGCGACCTTGAGTCTTGACTTGGCCGTGCTAGACCTTTTCTACTTCGATTACATGGATTGAGCTTTTACCAGATAAGTTTGGTACCAATTCCCCACCCCGAAAGGATGAAAGCCTTGGTTGACCAGGATCGGAGTTTAACTGGTGCTGGGATAGATTATGCCACCTACGTAATTCATAGGTTCACAGCAACAGTGCTGTTTGTTCTTTCTATAGAGATGTAAAAGAATAAAGGACAAGGGTCTCGGAATTGATAAATGTTTGAGGGATTTACCATAAGACTTCATTAAGCAGCGTTAAAGCAATCGAATACGCAACTGGCCTATAGAATAACTCGCGCCATGTATCGTGTCGGTGCTGCTATCCTCCCAGAGAGATCTGGCACCAATTTGACGAGCCCGGAGAGATGGAAGGCTAGGTGAGCTTGGGAGCGTGATCAATCCAATGTGTATTGTAGGGCTCCACTAACGACCGCACTACACGTGCCCTTCCTGAGATATCCTACGACGAAATCATGTGAGGTGAAGAAGTTCTGCGCATTAGGCCATATAACGTTTAGAGAATTTAGTTAGCCGTTCAACTACTCGCAGTTGTTGCTAAATCAGAGACGCAAGGCAGCAAACTACTCTCTGTGTCCCACAGCCGCCGGCTGCTTTAGTAAAACTCTGTGAATGCAAAGTAATTCTTAATATTCTTGTTGACCAAGCGCCAGGTGTTGTTTTTATTCCTTATTCACGAATAAGCTGGCGTTTCGGCGGATTTCGCCTTTCTCAGAGCCTGGAAAGGTCAAGTTGACCGCAATCTACCTAGCCAAACACTTCGATAAGCAAACAGAGAAAATGTTAAACCAAGATTTTAATCATATTGAACACAGAATAGGTTTATCGCATATTCACCGCTTTCTATGAGTCTTCCACAGAATATGCCACGTGGGGACCAAGAGCACAGAATTCACATGGGAGCGTAATGTGCCCATCCTATCAGAAGAACAGATTCATACTGCCCGATATCACACGTGATAATGAGCCACTCCTCCCTGCGGCTCATTTTCGGACTCTTGGAATTAATCCAGAATGCCTCAAGAATTTTGCGCGCTTGTGTTTTCGACTCCTGTGCGAGGATCGTCAATTATACTTCTCTTCCCCGTTGTCTCTATGTCCTATGCGTGCCCACTGGGGTACTTGGTTTAACTTTAAGTTTACCGACTAGGTGTTCTTTTATACGGACGCAGAGTGGTTTGCCCGTTTCGCCAATGTATTCCTTTTCGCAATTATTATAAGAGATCAAATAAACTGTACCCGAACTCATGCAACTACCGTCTCTACCGTTAGGGTAAATTATACAATTTTCCGCTGCACATAGACGGTCATATAGGCGGTCGCGAACTAGTTGGCTTTTTAGAGTGCTCGGTGGTATTTCGAATATTCTAACTCTCTTGACTGGCCCTTCTTAAGCACTGTGTTTTCACCTGTCACCAGTAGTCTCGTTGATCATCGGCTGACTCGACCGGGCGCCTGTAAATCTTCCATTTTTCCCTGTCGCGTGCAAGAGTAGCCCAGTGGGTTCTGCTCGCTCTACGGATTCGTCGAGCATCATATCCTTCTTCAATGCTCTTTATGAAAAACTCTGACCATCCAGTCGGTGATCTTCCTGCAGTATGTTTGACATTCCGAGGAATCCAGTCACTAACGGCTTTTGTCCATCGATTGTCATTAATATGCATTACGTGTCCGGCCCACCTTACCTTCGACTGTATGGAATACAGAACGGCATCTTTGATTTTTGATCGTTAACGCAGGTCGGAGCTTCGGATCCCTTCTCTTACTTGTATGGAACGGGATACTCCTAGAATCGTCATTTCGGCTGCGCGTTCGATAACGCTGAGTGACCTTTCATCCTGGTTACGCAGTGACCAGGTTTCTGCTGCATACGTTAACGCAGGAAGCACAGAGTCGTGTGTTCTTTGTACTTTTCACTACATCCTCGATGCTCTTGAAAGCCCCCAGGCCGCTCGTTTTCTTCTGCTCAGCTCTGGAGCTAGGTCGTTTATCATATTGATTTCCTGACCTAGATAGATATAACTGGAACATTCGGAGATATTCGTTCCGTTGAGCGTGAATGGGCAAACGAAACCAATCTGTTCCTCATGAACATCGTTTTTATAAGATTTAGTCGAAGACCAATCTTTTCACAGGCTTTATCAAAGTCGTGAAGCATTTATTCCGCTTGGCTATTGTTTGGTGTTATAAGGACGATGGCATCAGCAAAGCGAAGATGGTGTAACTACCGACCATTGATTTTCACTGGCATGTTATCTCATTCCAATGTTCGCATGACGTTTTGGAGGCCGGCGGTAAATAATTTTGGCGAGATGGTATAGCCTTGCTTAAATCCTCTTTTGACGTCGATGTTAATATCGTTGTAGAATGGTGATATCTTCGTTGTGAAATTTTTGTGCATCTCACAGCTTACGAAGAATGTTTATGTTCTGAGCAGAGAATCCTTAACCATCAAGGGCTTCCAGGTTTAGTGCTATCTCAACTGAATCAAAGTCCTTCTGTAAATCCATTAAAGTGAGACAGAGTGGTCTTTTATACTCTCGCGATACTTCATTGAGACGTGTTACCGTGTGGATGTAGTCCATCGTACTAAATCCTCTTCGAAATCCTGCCTGCTCACATGGCTGTCCTTCGTCTAGTGTTCTGTCATTCCTGTTTGAGATAACTCGAATAAAAAGTTTGTAGACGACAGAGAGTAACCAGATTGGGCGATAGTTGCCGATATCGTGCAGGTCACCCTTCTTGAACAATAACACGGTCTTGCTGGTCTTCCACTGAGTAGGAACTTTGCATTCAGACAGGTAACGTGTGAAGAGCCGAGCCAGTGTGTTCACGAGGACAGTCAGAAGGCTCTTCAGGTGTTCTGGTCTTATCCTGTTCGGATCTGGTGCTGTTCGATTTTTCACCAACGAAATGGCATGCCGGATTTCGAAAGGGAGAACCGGTGCACAACATAGCCATCCTCCTTTATTTCATATGACGGAAGGTGGACGTGGCTATCGAAGAGATCTGAGTAGTATTTGAGAATTATTTTCTCCATTGCCTTTCTGGACGCTGTAACTGTTCCGTCTGGGTGTCGGAGTGCAATCATCTTAGTCTTGTAATTGGCGAAGCTTCGGTGGGCTTTGCAAATGCTTCTCCTAACCCGCAGCTCCGATCATTAATGCTGCTCTTCTCTCCTTAAGATCTTAATTTATCGCTTGTCTGCATTGTTTTGCAAGTTCAGACATTAGTTCGCGGTCGCGTGCAGCTCGTGCGAGTCCACACTGGCGTATCAGTTCAAGCGTCTCTAACAAACGAAAAAAAAACAAACGTCTCTTTGTGACTTTCGGATTCTCAGCTTTCATTGCCCTAACATGAAGATGTTGAATGAGCTGATCATATTTTTCGTCGATGTTATCGACAACGGCATTTTCCCGACAGCAGACTAGTGAATTGAATAAGTCCCAGTTTGCGGTGGTTCTGGGACTTCGGTTTTGAAATTTAGCGACTTTTTCTCCTTTCGGCGAGAAATAGAATCCTGCACGAAGGAAACGATGGTCTGATCTCTTGTAGAATTTTGGGACAGCAGCGACATCAGTTAGGCAAAACCTTCTATTTACTATGATGTGGTCTACTTCGTTGTGGTACTCCCCACTGAGAGACTCCCACGTCCGGCGCTGAGGATGGGGGCTTCTGGAATTGCGAGTTACCATGGATTGTCTTGGTCGTAGTGACAAACTAAGACAACCGCTCACCCTGTTCATTCATTTCTAATCCGTGGGCTCCAATGTGACGCTCTTTAGAAGTTTTTCTTGGTCCAATCTTGGCGTTGAAATCTCCAATGATGGCCTTGAAGAAGGTGTAGTCTTCTCTGTAGAGCTTCTCCAAGTCCATATAGAACGCTTCGACTTCTTCTTCGTCATACTTCAATGTCGGCGCAAAAACCACCAAGATTGTCAAAGCCGGAATTGATCCACGTCTTTTTAAACGTAAACGTCCGATTCGGGTTGTGAGTTGTTCGAATGAATCGAGGTTCATAGACAAACTCGTGCTGTCGAGAACGCCGACGCCGCCAACTCCGCTACTGTCGCATGTTCTGAGGAACAGTTCTTCTCCGGTGTCAAAAACGCGTTGAAAGGCTGGCGTCTTCTCATCTCGGCCAGGCCGATGACATCGTGCTTTATCCTTCTTGCTTGCATGAGCAAGTCTTCTATCGAGCACTCGGATGCGAGTGTACGTACATTGTAGGTTCAGATCGTCACTACAGTTCTTTAAAAACCACACAGCTTCCATTGGCCCTGAGATTTTAGCCCCTGAGATGTTAGCCTCTGCTCTGAGACTTTAGGCCCCTTCCATTGACTTTTTCGGGGTCAGAAGAATGAGGACGTTTTTTTTACTGTGTTTAGCATTTTTAATACCCACGTATAGCTTGCTCGGCTCTCAACATTGGCGCTGGGTATACTCACAGGTAGCTTGCCCGGCTCTCCCAGAGTGGACATGGAGCTTGTTTGTTGGAGGCGACTCCTAACCGCCTCCCAAATACTTTCCAGTCACTTGGTTGCAGGCTTTTAGCCGAAATGGCTAGTAGAATGCAATCCGCGTAAGCAAGGACGCACCCACACACTCATGCATGAATACGCTTAGCAAATACAGAAAGTATGTGACAAATCAGCGCAGCAGAAACAGGGAGTCTATTTTCTGGATCCAACTGCGTCTCAGGGGAGTAAAAGCCGCTTTTGGTCCGCGATTAACCCCTATCCGCCACCTGAGGACGCGCCACGTAGCCTCGCGACTAACCGGCTCGAGATCGCTCGTATGGGGGAGATCCGTGGCAGCGTGTTATAGCTGCACTTAATTCGTTTGAAAAGAAGGGCAGGATAAACGGGACCTTACTATTGCTAGAGTTATCGTTTGGGGCTTGGCCTTTCTCTTACACCTGTTCCGAGGCGATACAGCTTCGTAGCCATTGAAAATGGCTATGCGAAATAGGGAAAAAATGCGTTTGGTCTCCACGCGACATACTCAGTGGAAGCCTCATAGAAGGCGATGAGTGTACAAAAAAGCTATTCTGTGTTCAATGTGATTGAAATCTTGGTTTAGCATTTTTTCTGTTTATTTATGGAAGTGTTTGGCTGGGTAGATTGCGGTCAACTTGCCTTTCTAGGCTATGAGAAAGGCGAAATCCGCCGAAACGTCAGCTTGTTTTTGAACAAAGAATAAAATAACACCTCACGTTTGCTCAACAAGAATATAAAGAATTACCTTAACCTATGTTTAAAGCGGCGTCCTTTAATCTTGATCGTTGACGTAGGCTGGGGTTTCGGATTCTCTCTACCATTTGTATGGTAAGGCGTATCTTAGCACAGTCCTTTCAGTGCGCGTTTTATAACGCTGAGTGAGTTTTCATCTAGTCCACGTAGCGATCAGGTTTTTGACGCATTTGTTAAGGCAGGAAGATTCGTTGATCTTTTCACTATATGCTCGATGCTCTTCAAAGCTCCCCATGCAACTCGCTTCCTCCAGCTCAACTCTGAAGGTAAGTCGTTCGCCATGTTGGTTTCTCGACCTAGAGATAGACGTAGCTGGAGCATTCGGGGATATCCATTCAGTCGAACGTGAATGAGGCATACGTAACCAATCCGTCCTTCATGAGCGTCGTTTTTGCATGCTTTAGTAGAAGACATAACTTTCCACAGCATTTACCAGAGTTGTAAAGCATTTTGTTCTGCCTGGCTAATGTTTGGTGTTGTAAAAACGTTAACATCAGCAAAGCGAACATGGTGTAATTGCCAGCCATCGATTTTCACACTCATATTGTCCTATTGCAATATGTTCGAATGACGCCCTGGAGAATGGCGTAAGTAATTCTGGTGAAATATCGCGTTAAATAAACCGTCTTTTGACGTCAATGATATTGTTCTTGTAAAAAGGCAATATTGTGGTTGCAAAATTTTTTTATGCTATTCTCTCTTTAAGGCCTTGTTTAGTCGCCTTTCTGCATTGTTTTGCAAAATCGGACCTCAGTTGGTGGTTGCTGGTGGCTGATGCGATTCATCGTCAGTCTATTAGCTCGAGTATTTTTGGAGACAGAGTTCGCTAGGTGATTTTCGGACTCTCAGCCTTCGCAGCATTAGCATGAAGGTGTTGAATGAGCGACTAAATTGGTCGTCGATCTTGTCACAAACGGCTTCTTGGCAACGACTGACAAGTTAACTAAATAAATGCTAGGTAATGATAGTTTTATGGCTTTGTTTTTTGAATTTAGCAGCTTTTTCTCCCTTTCGCTTGAACTGAAATCGTGTACGAAGGAAGCGATGGTCTGATCTCGTGTGGAATTTTAGGAGAACAGAAACATCGGTTAGGCGAAACCTTCGATTTATTATGATGCGGTCTATTTCTTTATGGTGTTCTCCATTTAGAAAGCTTCTACATCTATCGTTGAGAGGTTTTCTGTAATTGCGTGCTACCATGAATGATCGTGATAATACTGTCATGATAAATCCAGAAAGCATTCCACCTTGCTCGTTCCATTCTAATCCGTGGGCCCCATTTTGACGTCTTCCAGACGTTCTTCTGGTCGCTGCTTCAAATTTTCCAATAACCTCAGAAAATTTATTGTGCTATGGACAGAACTTTTCCAAGCCCGTTTAGAACGCTCCGACTTCGTCTTCATCATAACTTCATTTCAATGCGTAGACGATGAAGACTGTAAAAGATGCTGTTGACTCACATCTATTCAAACCTAAACATCCGATTCGGTTTGGTAGTTACTCGAGTAAATCGAGTTTCATGCCAAACTCGTGCTGACTAGAGCGCCGGAGCCGCCGACTTTTTTAGTAAAGCATGTTTCGAGGAACAGTTCTCCGGTGTCACAGACGGCGTTGAATGTGTGGCCGCTTTTCGCCTCAGCCAGCTCGGTGGCGTTGTGCTTGGACTTCTTGCTTGCATGATTAAGTCTTCTATTAAGGACTGAGATAGGAGAGAGTATTCGTCATAGATATAAATCGTCACCTTAAACCTTCTAGTTTTAAGCAACTCATCCGTACTCGTCCTATCCAAAACTTTCTTATGGAGGACTCTTTCGGGTAGTGAGGCCTATTTATTTTACCGTGTTTAGAGTTTTCTACCCCTGTATAGCTTGCTTTAACCGTTCAAACGTTCAACGTGGGAGCTGGTTATACTTGCAGACAGCTTGCCAGTCTCTTCCATGGTAGACAGGAGAGCGCATATACTAGAGGCAACTCCAAACCTCCTTGTATATAATTCCCATGCTTTCGGCTGAATTGAATCGTCGGAAATAATCTGCATAAATGGAAACACACCCACGCACGTATACATGGACATGTCTTCGCATACACAAAAGTTAAGTGTGAGAATGTGGCAAGTTAAAGCAGTGAAATCAGATGGTCCACACTCTAGATCCACCATGGTCCCAGAAAAACGTAAGGTCGCTTTTGGTCCTCATTTAGGAGCCTATCCACCATCTAGACACAAGCCATGTTACCTCGCGACGAACCGGCATGAGATTCTCCTATGATGGAGATTCGTAGTGTATGTTCACTACCATTCCAGCGAGGCGTAGATAACGAAAACCTGCCAAACAACACAATTATTTTTAAGTATGATTCAATTCAATCTACGGTATTAACACCATGCTGTCGATCACTTAAACCCTGCACATAAACAGAAACTGGATGGCTTTCTAAGAGTGGATTTCTCAGATCTTAGAAATGGCAGCGATTAAGCGGCAAGACAAGAGTTCTGAGTTGCCCGAATATGAGACCATTTACAATAACAAAGAATCTTAGAGTGCAGGGAATCCATAGAATCTATGTGCGATTCAGCGTTGCGGTAATGGAGGCAAACTTTGAATCAAGTCCATTGCTTTTTTCTCAAATAATCTATCCCTTTGTGGTAACTGAGTGCATACCCTCACTCTTTTGCGCCAGGCGGAAATTTGCGTGTCGTGTACATCTTCCAGTTTTCATGCAGGCACTCTTTCATTCTCTCTTGTCTGTTTCCGGAAGTAGTCATTGTTCGCGGGTGGTCTCGAACATCATGTGCTTGAAGCCCACATTGAACTGTGACGAAGCATGCAAACCAATGAAAACAGCGCAGCTGCTTGGAGCCTTTTTCCAAAACTGGACTGTTGTTGGCTGCAGGTTGTTCAGCGAAGGGGTTCGCATAATTTATTTTCTTTCCTTTTCTTTTGCAACCTCGCATTCTTTTTACCTTTTAAGAGTATTCATCTGGAATATCTCACACCACACTCAAATATATCTTTTTTAAAATCTCTCCTTTAAGGCGTCGTTTGAAACAAGCAGGAAATGAATTTCCTCCAAATAATGAAAAATAGGAGAGATGGTTACACAGTATCATCTGTGGACACGACACTTGACACTTAAACGGCCCATCATCACTATTTGTGCGGGCCCCAGCATAATCACCATTTTTCGGAAATTTGCTGGTTAAGCCATTGTTGTTCCCTGGAATCCCGAGGTCAGCCTGGCCAAAGTCTGCCCCAGTTCTTCACTACGACAGGCAGTCGCAACCCTTGTGGATCAGAGGGAGATTTACCACCATGCGATTTTGATACCAAGTTGGTGGTGGATCTTGGTATTGGTTTACTCTTAGCTAGGTTTCCTGATGGAAACGCCAGACTTCTTCTCAGCTTGGGAGACCCTGCCGGGAAAACGAATCTCCCTGCTGTACATCGCAGTCCGACACCCAGGAACACCTACCAGCCACGATGAAGTATTCTGCGATTCATAAGTTGACTGTAAATTGTTTCCATCTTCTCTCATGCATTATGAAATCGATTTTTCAGCAAAATTTGCATCATTCTTTTGCATCGATCACTCATGATGGCCCATCGTACTGTGTTAACAGCACACAATTTTGAAACTGCATTGAGGTTCATTCATCCGAGATTAGTATGCTAGGTGTGATACTGAGTTTTGAAACTATTCCTGCTTGTCGTTTCTTACAATTGTTTCTTACATTTTTTGAGATGTAATTGTATTTTTTGTATTTTTTAGATTTATTAACTCATTGTCAAACCTAATGAACTCATTTCAAAAGTCAGCCCGTCTTGTTGTTAATGATAGTTCTTTGTCTTTAAGTTACCTATTTATACAATGGTTTAATTCTTGATCTATTTTCTACGCATATCTATTTAGTGGTTTAAGTATCCACGTTTGGAGTTTGTTGCAATTGCACTGGGACGCATATTCAAGCCATAGATGGCAATCATAATATATGTCGTATTCCAACACCTTTCTACAAATACTAAAAGCCCTAGAGAAAGGAGTTCCCACCTTGACCACGTTTCCTTTCCATGGATGTGAGATGGAGAATTTGACATCGGTTCATCAGTCATGTTCTACAATATTCAATTCATAATTGCACCACTATGTTTTGTGCACAAAATAATGTGTGACACCATAGCTGCCAGCTACACATAGCTATTAGTGTGTGATTTCACGATATTATTACTTTTGGCGGTTTAACCCAACGTAGCAGATTTTATCGTCCTAGACAAGTTCTGTGCCAATTTGCTAACCTCGGACGTCTTAAATGCTTGGTAATCGTAAACCACACTATAAAACCAGCGGCCAATTGTGTAAGATTATTTTAATGCGGCCGCCCACTAGAGTGCAAGTGACTAGATCGTTGACCACCTCCCTTTGTTTTTAATTTGTAGTTACAACATGAAAAATCCTGCAATGGTAAGAAAATGGAAACAATTGCAAATTTTTTGCTGTACAGCCTAATTTTTATCTAACACCTACATCTTTCACTTTCTCCTCATGCGATGCTCCAAAAATTGTACCTATTTGAAGTTCCGTTTGTATGTTCTTATTGTTCGTATCGCACATAATCCGCTCAAATTGTTCCGACTGAAACCAAAATGATAAAAAATATCTAAGCTATAGGAAGTAGAAAAAAGGGCGAAAGGTACGACGGAGGAAAACACCTGCCTCGGTTTCGACTTTTTTAATTTGTTCCTCGGAAGCCAGCTCCAACGCGAAGAATTTTGTCAAAAACGGCTGCTCTTTCATTACTCGTTTTACGATCTCTTCACGGTTGAGCTGTGCGCCAGTTTCCATATTTCGCTTGTACTCCTCCTACATCGGACGCATTTCTTTTTTAAACCATTTTTGAATTCAAAATAAATGTCGCGTTAGTGCTCATTGGATTAAGCTAAAGTTTTTCGAGAAGAGAAACCGAGACTTTTTACCCATAGGTTTCTATTTAACTCCTCATAACAAGTTATTCTAAACTCAGAATCCTAGCACTTTCGATTCATTCTTTTGCATCGATCACTCATGATGGCCTTCGTATTTGTGTATGGATTCCTATTTGAGGATTTTGGAAACCTTCATGAATTTCGTCCAATACTAGTCGAGTTAACTCACTCTGAAATTCTTGGATAGTCGTATTGGGGTATTTCCACGTTTTAGCAGTACAGTCTTTATCAGTCTTTATAGATCGGAAGAAACTTTTGCCACAGAACTTAAAAACTTTGGTAATTAAACCTTTTATCCAAGGTTTAATTACCCAAGTGTGAGCGATGAAAGATGCTACTCGTCTTGATCGTGGACGTTCGACATTTCCCCATTTCCACTCAAAATACATGTGTTGCTGTGAAACGGGCCACGTAGAGCAAGAGACATTGATTATTGGTATCGTTCGTTCAATATTCGCGTTGTTTGGGTTATTTTCTATAATTTTTTCAAAAGAATCTACTTATGTGGCAAATTTTAAGCTTGTGTATCTGTCTTTGGACGCTATTATTCTCGTTTTTCTGCTCGTTGCAATTTATAAAAATAAGAAGATTCCATTAGTTCCACTCCTTCTTAATCAGATCGTTTCTATTTTGATGTGTTTTGTGTTTTCCATTTTGTGTATTTGAGCCTTTTTCGACGCGAAGAATTTTATTGGCTCAATAATTAAAGACTCAGTTATAAGCAAGGAGAAAGTAGAAATAAAAAAATCGTATCCGGAAATGAAAGAAACAATGCCTTGCGGCCGCATTTCTGGCGACGGCCTTCACTTTGGTCCTTTGTTTAACATTCTGGTGGTTAGTTGTCATACACAAATGTTTCCAGTACTACTGTGATGTGGAGAAACACAGAATGCCGTCTGATTTTGCGGTTTCGCACACTTTCAGCATGCACTCTATAGCCACTGATTTAACAAAGATGTAATACATTATTATGGCATTCGGTAACTCAAAGATATTTTCCAAACGATTGGTTTAAGTGGCCCTGCTCACAGCATGTCATGAAAGGTTTAAAATTTCTCATGCGAAATGCTTTTTTTGATAATAGAAAAAGATCGATGGCAAAAGATCGATAGAACTAGCTGAGAGGCAGGCAAAACGAAGGACCCGGCTGGTGTGGTGGTGAAGTGCGCTACTCTCCGGTAAAGGACAATAGCGCGTTCGTTCCCCACCGCATACACCTGCGGTTCGGAGTTTTGCAAATATCTCAGCATTATATACGAGAAAAAAATTTGTTGAATAACACAACTGACCTGTATTCTTTTCACCACATTGTACAAGCATTCCTCGACTTTTATCTGTATTACCGTAAGTAGCATAGAGACAATAGATAGGCCCGCGATGACCAACCAAAACATCAAGATCAGCATGTGGGGATGATCTGGCACAACGTCACCTATAGAATGATTCCATGTAAACATCCGGATAAAATCTAGTCTGATAAATTAGGAAGATAGACATCAAATTAGAGCTCTATAAGCCACATCGAATAGGTAACGGACAAGACTACGGCTAAGCGAAGTGCTTTCTCTTCACTTGTGAGATGGTGCTGCTTAACTAGAAGAACATGGGCGATCCTACTGCAATTTAAGATTACGCTTTGTTTTCCTCCTGGAGGTTTTAAGCTTATTAAATATAAAATGAGAATTTTTAAAATGGTTGATTGAATAATCGATTTAAGTCTTGACTGATTCAAAACATACCGAGACCGATAGTAGAGAGTGAGATGAAGAAAAAGTAGAGACTAGTGAAAAATGTCCACCTTCTCTCCCAGATCAGAAAAAGAGCTGCGCAAATACAAATCCAGCTTAAACAGATTAGCAACGCTAACCATACCGGAATCGTTCTAAACACGTTTATTTCCTATTTCCTTCGTTCATGTATTTTTTTCCACTAAATACACCATAGGTTTTTTACAGTTTAAGCCTCTTAATTAAGATTATTAATTGTGCCGATGTATCATCTACTCCTTTATCACTGGAATTTGTTTGGAATCTTGGGTGCTATTGGGGAGAAGGTGTAAAAGAAAGGTGGTGGTGGTTGTATAACTTTATTTTTAAGATTAGCTGAAACTCTCTATCATATGTCCTTTCTGTGGCACATCATCAGCTTTTGCTTAGCTCCCATCAGCTTCTATTTAGTTGTTTCCGAAAAACGTTCATCATATCGTGTAGCGATCGGTTAAAGGAGCAGTGTGAAATTGTTTTTTAGTTTGATCGGTTTGATTGATTTATTGATTTACACATCGGGCAAACCTAGCTCTCCATCACTTCAGGTTCGAAAATTTGGCAGCACACTTTTCGCACTTCTCTAGCAGGATGAAAACATTGATATATAGGTTAACAGCTCACAGCAAAAGTAACTTTATAGGTTAAATATGTATTCAACCACCTTAACGATGCATTGAATGGCGCATCCCTAGGGTTGAGCTTCGGTGTTTTGTTTCAGTCTTCACAATAACAATTCAGTGAGACAGAAGGAAACTACCATCCGTGAAAACCGCAACATATCTTCCTCAACCAAGAAATTCAGAAGAAATGACTAATGAGATCGACAACTCTTCAATTTTTCGTTACCATAGCATCAGATTATTCTGTTGATGAAATACCAGTGAATTGTCGTATAAGAGGCTCAAAAAGCAAATCAGTTATTATACTTTTCTCGTCCTCTATGGCTTTAACCCTTTGAACGCTTTTTATGTGGCGGTTACAGTGAAAACACAAAGTTATGGAAAATATTGATTTTCTTAATAAAAAATATTGACTTTCTTGCTTAGCAACACTGCCAAAAATTTTTCGAGCTCCCCAAAAATTCTTCGACGCTTCCTAAATTTTGTAATAGCCAGGTATAAACGATACATGAAAATAGCAGCGGAATTGATTGTTATTATTGGCTGAGTGGTAAAAAACAGAAAACGGACATCGTCCACTGAAAACAACAGCAATAAAAGGGAGAAACTCTGAAGCAATGAAGAAAGACGATAAATGAGATGATAAGAACAGGCGATTCGTTACATCATAGTCATGTTGAGCATAATGGTAGCCCACGAATATCTAAACTAAGTCATTTCCGGTCTGTAAACAAGCACAAATAAGTAGATTCAGTTAAGGCAGTGATAGCGGTGCTAAGCACGTGTAAGTCTAACGTTTAATTCTGCCTCAAAGCACTAGAGCCTCTAGTCCCTCAAGGTCGAGAAATGACATCAGATCTGATAAAGAGACTTCTTGCGATTTATAGCAGAGTCTATCCTTTCGGCATTACTATGCCAGGATCTCAGGAATAATCCACTTAGACGGTATTAACTGACTTTCGAAAGTAAGACCAAAAATCTTCAAGCAGCAGCTGAAGCCACACGTAAATCCGAAAACTTTCGCGAATGGAAACAAACGCGTCGAATTATAGAAGTTCTGTGATTCGCACGGTGTTTGACTTTCCGACTCTGCCAATTAGAAAAAAAAAAGTTAAAAAATGAACGTCCGTGTGTTTTCTTAGACCATTAAGTGGAAAACATAATAAGATATGACCATAATAGTGCTGAGATATTTGCAAAACTACGGACAGCAGTGTCTGCGGTAACGATTAAACACGCTTTTAACCCTTTTGGGGTTAACACGTTAACTACCACATCATAATTTCTATTAAATATGGTTGATGGAGAAAGGCGAAACGAAGACCTATATGGTGTGGTGGTGAACGCGTTAGTCTCCGGAAAGCGTATTAGCATGTTCCATCCCCACCGCAAACACCTGTGGTTCCGAGTTTTGCAAATATCTCAGCATCATTGTGGTTATATATCACATTACACTCTGCTATGAAGTAAGGTAAGTGAAAAGGAAGTAGATTATAATGAGATCGTGTCAAGCTTTCGGAAAGAAAACATTACACTGGAAAGAAAATGATGAAAGATAAAGTGTGAGGCATTCATCAATCCCTTAATGATGTGGCATAAACTATCGACTGCATTAAGCAACGTAAAAGTGGTTGAGTGCACATTTGTTCTATATGATGATTTTCTGGATTGTACTTATGTACTCTATTTTTTGTCTTTTGGGGAAATCTGGTTTAATTTTGTTGCCTTTATAGTTTGGGAGGTTTAGTTAGTAGAAGGCCTGCATCGAACCAGCAGATTTTCATTGCAAGGGATGTCTAACCAGTGTCCTAGATCTACGACACACTGAAAATTGCTTAACGATAACTGAGTAGAGCATAGATAGAGGGCGAATTCCAGGAGCACTTTTTCCTTACGTAATAATTCCACTTACCTTGATCCGACCGACGATTTACCTTCGAGAAATCCCTGCTTTACAGTGCATATCAATTTGGCCTCTTCGAGCTTGGGCGACAAGTCGTTGCTGGAGCCGAGTGCTCTACGAAAACAATAGTATTTCTAAAGAGAACACAGCCGTATTCACAAATTTGTTCTATTATTGCAAATTTTCTTTGTTTTTTCAAGTTTCTATAAATTATAATTCACTCCTAGTAGAGATAACATGCATTTGAACAACAAACACTGAAGGAACGCAGTAAACAATGAGTTCTAGGAATTCCCACGACCAACTTTCTTTTAACCTCGACATTGATCAAATAATTCTCTACATCCTCGTTGCTCAACAAGAAAGTAAAGATCTAGAACGGATTGCCTTTGAAAGTATTAAAATTTGATAAATGAATTAATAAACGAGAAAACCCAACTAACTCTTGCTTTATAGGACGTTGAAGCCGTTTTCGGGTCTCTCTATGCGCTTTCTTAATATGTTCCCGATGTGTTATCCAGGCTCGAGCAATCGTATGCTCCAGGAAGCGCCCTAATTTTGCCAAAACTGACAGAACTAGTGGAATACCTTAAAATTCCTGTTTATTCAACAGAAACACCAACGTAGTTAGATTAAACGTGTACCAAAAAAATTAGCAAGACGTTGCGAAAGAAGAATCTTATGAAAACTTCGTTTTGCATTTCACTGTAGCTTTTCAAGGTCCATCTAGTTTCAGATAAACTATAGTCTTCATGAGCACAATGGTCCTCTACCTCTACAGTCACTTTTCAATCTTTAGGAATACAGCTGATTGTTAGCGATAGACTAATGAAAAATCTTCTCGCCATTAAGGAATTGTGCACAGCATGACTCATTGCGACTCATGCGTGCTCGGAAATGTTCTATGCACCGAAAAGAGTCTTAACAATACCGATAGTCGCGTATGCCACTGACAACGCTCTTCCAGCGATTGTACGTGGAAAGATGTTACCGTATCCTAAAAATATTGGTATAGATTCCCATGGTAAATCTCTTGATGGTTATAAGAAATAAGCAGAATGCCACAGTATGAGTAAAGAAGCATCAGTAAAATAGTATCATGTAAGACTCATCGATTGTTGTTAAAATCGTTCCCACGTAAAATATTGCTCCCCACATGTCCCATTCTAATGCTTCTGGTAGTTTTACTCTGTGTAATTCGTTTTCGTACCACAACAGAAGATTCCTTAAGAAAAAATGTGTTGAAATTGCTCTTTTTTTCAAAACTTCTTAAATTGTGAGGAGGATAGACTTGGAAACTCTTGCCTGGTTCCGGTAATCCGTAAATACATTTGGTTGGTTTGAAAATTACCAACGATTCTTTGGACGGCTTTGTTTCGCAATCTCTCTAGACGAAATGCCTCTTCGCTGAAATTTTTTGGTAAATTTAAATACTTAAAAAAAAGCTACGACTACTTTATATACACATACATATGTACATATATACATATCTGATAAAAAAGTTAGTTATTCAACGGTAAATCTTCCAGATGTGAGGTCTATGGTCTCGATGATGTGCTGCTCCTCTCATCCTCCAAGAAATGGGAACAACGTGGAACAAAGCACTACAACGTATCTGTGAGAAAGCCACAAACATAATCTCGGAATTCTGTAAGATACATGGAGCTATTTAAAAAAATCCTTCTCGTAGGAAAACCACCTGTGTTGAGAGGAAGTTAGATCTTTGCACTTGCTAAAGCTAAAAATCAGCTAATAACCCGAATACCTTTCCTTCAATGACAAAAATGCACGATAAAACGTTCAGAGTCGATCGGTCCTAAACACAAGAACAAATGCCCTCATACGAGAAATACATTGTGTAGGGTAAGCTTTAACGCTCATTTGGGGCGAATGGAGCGTAGTAGTTCTTGGCGCCAACTGTTTGGCGAATACTAAGGTGACATAATAATAGATGAACCACCGATGTAACTCGAATGAAGAGTGATAAGCTGATGAAACACTAGGAAGAAAAGTAGTTAAACAACATTTTTTCGACTATCCTTTGCAAGCGCTAAATAATACTCTTCAAAGCAGCAAAAAATCTGAAACCAGAGAAATCTTATTGGCCGACACACGTTTCAAACCCATGGAACACTTGAAATCAAACAAATAAGGCTTGATAGTAAAACATTGAGAACAATGAGTCTAAAATCTTAATTATAAGGCTTTCAGTTCTTAATTAACAGCTTTCCCTTTCCCTCAGTCCAGCGATAGGAAATTGGTGGAACACTTGTATGGGAACTGACGCACTCCTTTCAATCCAAGTGGGTACACCCTAGTGGTGAGCACGAAGAAGCAGAAAATCGTCAAGCAGCCAAGCCCGTGTACAAAAAGTTCGGAAAACTTCGTGGATAAGGGATACGTGGAAGCGAATATCCACCCAGTAGTTGTGAACATGAGAAGATTAGATGTAGGATTTTAAAAATTCCCTATTTCATTAATAAATACTGACGTCTTTATCTTTTTTTCGTTCTCGTGCTCCAATAAATAAAACAGCCATGCGCCTAAAATCGAATAGACCAGCAAAAGAAGGAAAGGCGCCAAGTATCGGCAGTTATAGCGATCGTAGTAGTATTTTACCTGAAATCATAGGGTACGGTAATTCGATTTGTTGAAAAACAAAACCTGCAGAAAAAGAACTGCTATAAATTTGTGCACAGGAGATCTTCAAAAAAGTCCAGAATCATTCGTTCTTAATTAACAGCAAAGAAAAATCGTGATCATTACTGATTTACAATTTTCACGACTCTCAGCTTCTTACAAATCACATACTCCTTCCATTAATGGCTTACTTAACGGGTCATGTTGAAAATGTTCATGGGTATTCACTTGTAATGTGCAGGGCGCGCTTAGGTTGTTGGTCTATTAGGAAGGTTAGCTGGGTTTTAGTAGGAGTTACACATCTTCGTTTGAAAGCCGCTTTTACTAGCAATCTTATGCTCATCACTCACTGCACAGCCCAGGGAACACCAATGGTGGCAAGCTTTGCCAGAATAACAAAGCAAAAGCTTACGCGACAAGGCTGATTGGAAGTTGTGGTGCTTTTGCTCGATTTCATTTCACTTAAATAAAATAAAAGGATAACGCTCTCGGCGTTGTTCAACCCCTGAGGGATGCGCCATGCATTCGACTCCATTAAGTATCGCTGGAGGTGATTGAATGCATATCCGGCCTTCACAATGACTCACGATGGCCTACCGATTTATCGAACCAGTGCTGCTATTCTACCAGACAAGTCTGGTACCAATTTACCGACCCGTACGGATAGAAGGCAGGTGGGCCATGGGCAAGAGGATCGATTCCACGTGTGCGTCACAGTGGCGCCTCCAACCACTGCGCCACACGTGCCCTTAATGAACACTTAGAATCTATAATTGTCATTTAGCAAACGGATAGAAAACTACGAATGTTTGTCACACAACTTCTTAATGGACGCACTTTATAGGTGCTTCTTAAGATTAAATTCCCTATAGAATCCCTCCGTCCGATCTTCCTCCGTTGCTTACGCAACAGGCTGAAGGTGCTGTTGTTTAACGTCAAAATTATGTTGTCACTGGATGATGATTTCTGAATGATCGAAGAATCTTTTGAGGTTCGATAGGCTACCTTTTTGTAAAAAAGTGAAGCATACTAGTTCTACGATTTCCTCAAATGTTTCCTTAGATTAGGACAGGGATTAACTGTGAAATGGAAAAGAAACTGCAGGAAATAAAAATTTGACTAAGCAAGAAGAATAGCACTGAAAACACTCAAGCGTTATGGATGCTAAGGTGTGTATTAGAAGACTGCGATTTCTACGCGAGAACATACTCGATGAAGTACGGTGCTGAAGTCGCGGTATAAACGCATTTTGATGAAGCAGTGGACAACCTAGATATGCAATGGAGATGCAATAAAGCACACAAATCCGATAAAAAGAAACAGAGCTATACCAACCGAGGCCTAATGAAATCCGGTTTCAATGATATTACCACCCTACGTGCCGACTAATGAAATACCGATGGCTTCAGAATACATTGCCTATCAAAATTCAGATAATGTTGATTGTAAATGAATAATATCCATTCCGTATAAAAGGTCGATACTGAGGGTGGTTTCTCTTTCGAGTGGTGCTCACTGTAGTGGAATCGACTCGAAGTGACCACGATCACTCACATCGCCACAACGTACCTGAGATCAACGCGGCTCCAAAGAAGGCGAAGATGCCGAAACGTTAGCCGAATAAAAGTTTTTTATTTATATGTTTTTACGAACTACCTTTGCTGATCTGATGCGAGGTTGGTATAAGTTGTTGTTGTCGATATCGTTGTTATCGTTTGATGGCCGACGTTGAGGCGATTTCGCCTA
Organism: Angiostrongylus costaricensis; assembly: GCA_900624975.1. NCBI lineage: Eukaryota > Metazoa > Nematoda > Chromadorea > Rhabditida > Metastrongylidae > Angiostrongylus > Angiostrongylus costaricensis. Next base: position 81,926 of record UYYA01004133.1, on the reverse strand, counting down.
CATCAGAGCCGTGTTGTTGTGAGTGAAAAAGTTTTTTTATACCGGCGTCGGATTAGCGCAATCATGTAAAGAATTATTTATAACAAGAGCTGTCAAGACCTTACATGCTTATAACTAAAATTTGCCACCATTGGTCGAATGGTTCAGAACAGAAGTTAAATAAATTTTGAGTGGTTGGTTTTAAGGTCGACTCTTCTTTGCCGATTCGTGGTCTCCGATAAGGAAAAGTTTAAGCAAAGCCTTCAATGGAGTGTTTTTGTAGCACCAGGTTTTTTTTTACCTTTGTCAGCCACCACGATAGGGACCTACGAGCTGATTGATTCGCTTCAATCGTGTCGTTCAACTTTTGTTCTTCGATCATCTGAAAACTTCAGCGATAATTTTTTCTCATAATCTTTGTGATTAAGAATTTTTAACAACAACAGTTTAAGAACTAAGAAATAACTCTCGGAAAGGTAGCTGAGCAAACCGACGTTTATAAAAAACAACGTTGAGCATTTGGTCCGGTATTATTTTTTGCTTTCTTACCTGTCCAGCGCTTTTTCCTCTCATTGATTCAGCTACTCGCGAATGAATTTTTTCACCTTCCAACTTACTGATTTACTTATCCCTTTTCTCAAATTTTTTTTCGAAGGTAATTTTATAAACATTAAGGCATCAATATCCGTTAATCTGATTTCTGTTTCATATTTTTTGTAGTGCTAAAGGATTATTTTAGACTTCCAAAATACCGTATCCAGGACGACGCCGGAGCAAATCGCCAACTCCAAATATGAATTCCTTCACCTTCAGATGGCGTAGAAAACAGGAATTGTGGTAAAATGTTTCCCAAAGGAGATTTCTTGAAGCTGTTTACGTATTCAGATTTACTAAATGAAGCGAGGATTCACTGGTGTACGATTTTTGTCTCCAGTGACGTTCCAGGTTACGAGGATCTTGAATCACAATACAAGGCGTTTGCTTGATGAGAACACTTTTTTTCCTGAAACATTTATGACGACATAACTCCTCTCTGGATTGTGCTTTTAAAGAGAATTCAAGAATTCAAACAAACTCTTAAAAAGCTTCTGAGCACTAATTAGCCGCCTTAGCACTCTTCTCAAGAAGAAGTTTGGATTGAAGATGATAATGATTGAAAAGGTGGAAAATTATAATGAGAAAAAACCCCACTATAACGACAAATTCAAGGAAATGATAACAAAAAGTTGAAGGAGGAAAAAGCGGCCGAATGCATTTTCAGTGGCTACTAGCTTAATAAAACCCCGTCATTTGATACAAAGTGAGCAAAGATCAATCCGTAGAGATGTAGTGGAAGATAGTTGATATTGAACGCTAAACAACCCTGAAACGCTAAATAGTACCTATGAACAATTTTTAGACTAAATGTATCGATCGTCTTCTTTCGTGCGTGAACACTAAATTGATAAAATGAATGACAACTACAACATTTCAACTTCTTTCTCAGATTAAGACAAACAAAAAAAAAGCCCAGGAAAGAGTTTACAACCTTCGATAATGTTTTAGGGGGTATGAAAGGAGAAGAACTAACCCTCCTGTATTAGCGGCAAATGCATCAAAGTGGGCTGAGCAGCATTTTGTCGGCAACTGTCAGTCATTATTTTAGCTTTCTGTCTTTTCAAAAAACGGTTTCCTAGTGTAACTAGTTGTTTTAATCACAAATCTTTTTTTCTAATCTTCTATTGATCGCCTCCTTCATTGACACATTATCGAGAGATCGAGGACCACTTATCGAGAGGAGGATTCATTGTTTTTCGATGGATAGTCAATTAGTGGAATGTCAGAGGTGTACCTAGAAGTACTGAGCATGACTCAACAAGCAGTACTTTTCTAGTAGTAGTAAATTTCGTCCGTTTTATTGCAGTTTGGTTTTTTTATTCTATTTGTTTAATAAATATCTTCTTTACCCAAAAACAATTAAGGAAAGTTTTTTAGCTTTTCCTTCTCGCGCTAACGATGTTGTCTAAAAACAATAAATACCGACAGGAGAGGTCCAAGTAGCACCACAGAAATGTCGATTCAGTTCATGATCATCCAGAAAAACAGTTATTGGCTAAAAGGCGATATCCATTAGCATTCCGCATTATCCGTTTGGTATTTGAAAAGTAGTTCAGAAAGAGGGTAAATTGACTATGGTGTCCTCTGTGCTTTGTGCATGTCTATGACATCATTGGCTTCATCGATGTGAGGTGATGGAACTCTGGCTAGATATTCTTGGTATGGAATGGAAAAACGCAGCTACGTAGCCTTCGTTTCCACCTAGGCACGACACCGATCTGCTGCAAGGTTTCCTTAAAAGTTCGAAATCGCAGAAAGTTTTCACTAATTGGCCTTTATAACACAGTTCAATAAAGCGATGAGATATTTATCATTTAAAGTAAAGAAAAAAACCAACGATAAAGTGTCGATAAAGTAAGCCACTTTTTGCTAATCCTTCACAAATTGATTCATAGTTGATTCAATCACTTCGCTTGTCCATCGATCATCTCCAGCTAACTCGGCAGAAGAAGTTCAATACTCTTTTTCCTCTTTTTTTCTTAGATGCATCAACAGCAGTGTGATGTAGACAAATGATAAGGATTGCAGAAATGAAAAGGTTTTCAATACCAAATGAGAATCATTTACTGACAAGTTTCACCAACATAAAACGCTTCAACTGAGCCTTTAAAGCACTACATTTTTCTTTTAAATGCTATTGTTTTTTCCTGCGTGCTAGGAGTTCATCAAAACACATGCTGGAAAATAACTCCGACATCGAGTAAGAAGGAGCGTTCAAGGAGATGAAGACGAGGACAATTTTTACGCTCTACCTTTCCTATAAGGGCGCGCGCGGCATTCGTACACACCTGAGCCATCAAGCCTTCCATCCTTTCGGGGTCGGTAAATTGGTACGAGATTTTTCTGCAAGGATAGCAGCACTTCCTTGACACATCGGTACGCCACCGCGAGTCATTGTAAAGGCCAGACGTGCACTCAATCATTTCCAAACGACGCTTAATGAAGGTCATGGCGCATGCCTAAGGAATTGATCAACGCCGAGAGCTCTTTACCTTTACTTTGTGGAGCGCAGATCGCCGAACCAAGGACTTACTCATAAAAAAGTAAAATATAAAGGGTCTGATGCTGATCAATCTTTGTGAGATGTCCATGCATCCGACTTCAGGAAGCATCGTAGAGGTTACTGGGTGCATTTCACGCCTTATGCAGTGATTTGTGATAGCCAGCTGACTTATCAAGCCAACGTTTTTTTTCTTCTAAACAACTCCTGTGCCAATTTGCTTTTTTCCAAGAGATGGTAGCTTGGTAGCTGAAATGCGAGATCAAACCCTCCAGCCGTTCAATATGGACTGCAGTCCAAAAAACCATGGCGGTGCACGTTATCCCATCTTTTCATAAAATAACTCCAAATTCCACGGTCATGTAATTTAAGTGTCAATCATGAAAGAATCATGGACAGAACTATAGTAAATGAAACTGTGATACATTTCACCAAGTCATAGCCAGCATTGCTAAAATGTTTACATCGGCGCTTAAAAAAGTTGTTGGAGACAACTCAGAAACCAATTGAATGAATCCCATTCAAACGCTCTTCAATCTAAAACCTCAATTTCAAGCACGTTGAAAGAATACGAAATTTCAAATGCCTTCCATGGCGTGGATTTATAAAAAGAACTTTCTAATTCAAAGTTGCCTACGCCAGCTGCCCAGCCAACACACCGTAAGCTTTGGACTCAACTGTAGTCTGAACAGTCTTGCAAGGACTTTGCTCGACAACTAAGAAACCGGTTCTTAAGCACGTCGAAAAATTTTTGTATAACTTGTTTGAGAGATGCTTTCTGAGATTCAGTTGGTAGATATGCAATATCAAGTTGGACACCGTAGCCCAGACGTTGTAACAATACTGTTCACCGGATGTAGGAAAAAATACACCGAGAGCGAAACAGATTCAAATAGGCAGTAATCGTACAAGAGGAGATGATGACAAATAAGCAAAAACTGTACAGCGAATTTTATTACGATGTGGACTAACCGTTTGCTTAGGGCAAATTGTGCAATTTCGGGTTGTGCATAGGTCGTCATACAAAGGTTACCAAAAAGCTAGCTAGATTGTTCGATGGTAAAGCGCAGAAACATAGCAAAGAAGTTTTCTAACACAAGTTTTCTAACAAGCTCGTAAACCAACAGGTACCGTGAATAAATTTCAGAAGTTTAAAAATCAACCGCAAATTGGTATGCTTTGCTTCCACGTATGACCTCACAAGTCTAATGAAACCGATATTTTAGCGGAAGAGGATGCATTATCCGTCCATGCGAACTCTGTGCGGTTAGTCTCTATGTGGAGGAACCAGTAGAAGGCTCATAGAAATCGTTAGTTTCTAAAAAGCTGTTTCCCATGCGAATGAAATTTGGGCTCCGGGTTTCTTCGTTAAGATTGCGGAAGCATTTGGTTGGATAAAGTGCAAGCAACTTAGGTTTCCTAAGCTCTAAATAAGGCAAAACCACCGATAAGCCAGCTATTATTAATAAATAGCTTATGTCTGCTCGTGTGTGCTTGATATGAAAACAGTTTACTGATTGCTCACGACGTGCTCATACCGAGACGGCTCACTTAATTGTCTGTTATCTTGCAAGATCATTATTCATCAGAATGAAGAAAAGAATAGCTAAGCAATTGCTCATTGTAACAAGTATTTAGCATCCACTTAAAACTTCTTGATATTCAGTCGATCGTAGTCTAGTGTGTAACTTTAATAACCCTCACTTCGGCAGGCCGCATTCATTCGTGATTAACAAGGCTGGACAGTTACGCTCACAATGGAAACTTTGTTTTTTTTCTTTGGACTAAAACGATTTTTCTAGTGACGCCAGTAGTTGTGTAATGATGAAGTTTTGGAGTTCACCGATCTCCAATCGCACCATATGTAGGACTGACTCTATCAACCAGTAAAACTCCGAAAAAGTGGAAATTTTGCTGAGGCCTGCGCAACCAATGAAGACAGGCCATCCAAGCATCCAACTAACTAAGCAATTAGAAAGCCTAACACCTAGCCTAATAATCCTAAAAAAACTGTGCGAGGTTGTGGGAAATTTACTCCCTATACCACAACCACAAAAGCTTGGAAATACCTGTAATGAAGATGTAGGCACATCTAGCACGGCTATTCCAGGATTCTAGGATGAATCGCCTGGAGCAACATTTAGTGATATCCAAAAAAACCAAAAGTCCTCAAACAGCAGCTGAACCCACAGATGCGAAAACTTTCGTGAAAGGATAATGGTAAACACACCGAATGCCACAAGCACTGAGGTCAGCGCAACATGTAATTTCGCCTCCTGTGAAAAAAAAAGAGTCGGTGAGAAGCTGAACTCACTAAATTTTCGGTTGCTGCTTATCAAAACAATCATAACATATTCCTTTTATATTTGCAAGTGAAGCAGCAATGTACCCGAGTAAGACAGAATCACTTTGACATACGCATGCAAATCCTTACGCAATCCATGAAATTATCATAAAAGAGCTAATAATGCAGGCTAAAAACTATATCTATACGAAACAACAGTAGATGAAGTCAATACGATGGATTTCCCGAAAAATCGCAAACGGTTGTGATAAAAAAAAGCTTAGAGAGACAAATGAGCTTATTTTATCGCCACAACATTCATTAACGAAGCAGCCCAAAAACAAAGAACGATTTTCAGCCAAGAAGTCTCTGAGCATGGAGTACATTAAAGATCGTTAAGACATGTTACAGTAGAGAACGGAAGTGACTTGAAAAACTTCGGTTGTAAGGCGATAATGTGAAGATTAGTAAAGTTTCTAAAGCGAATAGGTTCAAGAATTTCATGAATGTACTGCGTTACCACTTAACAAATGAAAGCAATCGTTTGAGCAGTGCGACGATGCTTCAGAACACCGCCTACCTCCTATGAGAAAAGCTTCGACGTCGGCACAGCTGTGAAGGATAAAAAGCGTTCGGTGTTGATCTGTCCATGGAGAATGTGCCATAACATTCGAACATTAAACATGGTAAGAATGATTCAGCGCACATTTGATTTACATATCGACTCTGTGTTATAGCGATGTATTCAATCACTTTTCCTTCCTCTCAGACAGGTCTATCAACGACAGAGAACGGACGGAGCCTCAAAGCAATGTTGTACATGTGATGTTTTTGAACGAAGTTAAAGAAGAATTGAGAAACCGTTAACTGATCGTTTTTTAAACTATATTTACTAAGATTATAACCGCTTAAGGAGAATACACAAAAGTCAATTCAAGAAACCAAAGCATAACCGATTTCAATGGGTTATACTCCTTCCTCCAAATTATTATCCCCTTATCTGAACTCTTAGATTTTTTCCGGTTTTCAAGCTGTGTTGTACAGCGAGCATTCACCGCCATAATAAGATTTTAAACTAATAATGAGCTGAACATTTTTTGGATTCGATTCGTTTCCTCGGATCCAACATTTACGAATTCCTACGAATTTTTCGTTTGTGGGATCGGCGGCTGCTTCGGTGATTGTCGCCTTCCCTATAACCTGGTCATCGAACCCTGGTTGAGTCGATTCTCTCTGTAGAGCTGGGATAGTGATACCACTTTGTTTGCAAGGAATGAGCCCTTCGCACAAGTCTGCTAGCAATTTTCCGGCCTGGGAGCGACGACAAGCTTAGCGAGCCGGCGTGAGTTTGAAGCCGTACAGTGCTCGGTAGAACGGAATTATTACAACTGCTCCGCCTTCGATCCGAGTTGGACATTTCCACTTGGAAACACTTATACCCAAGCGACGTCAAGAAGTTTTCGGAACTCTAGGGAAGGAAGACCTTTTCGACTAGTACTATGCCTCTAATAATCATGAATACGAATAAATTATTACTGTGGGGATATTTTCTTCCTCTGTATTTATTTAATGCCTTACTATACTCAATTTCAACTTACATGAAAGATGACTCTCAATTAGAAGAATCTCTGCAAAGACGTTTCATCCACTAGTCAATGTAACGCTATTCATCGTATTAAACCTGGGCGAAACCACTGGACAGTTAGCAAGAGCGGTAAGGACGAATTAATTACCTTATTGATTTCGTCACTTGAGCTACTCAATTATTAAAAGGAAAAATCGCCAGTGATTTTGTTTTTTGTCCGCATGTTTACTTTTGTGCTGAAAGCTCCATCTATCGTCATGGAGACGTTTTTCTTAGAGCGATAGAAGCCCCATTATTCTCAGTCGTTTCAGCGGGTGCGCTGTATGGTGAACAATGAGTGAATGTAGTTCTGCAGTCTGTTATTACACCATAAATCTAGTTGCAAATTGATAAGAGACTGAGGAGATCAACCTACTTATGAGAACAAGCCATGAAAAAATATAAGATATTTATCACTCTAGTAAAAATGAAGGTCCCTGTTATGAGTTTTGGGTGCACAATGTTGGAACTTGTGATCAGTTTCTCTGAATATCAGATTTCACATGCAAATCTCAAGAACGAGGCATCAGTTGACGAAACTTTTTTCTTCAAAAGAAAATTTTCGCTCTTTAAACATAATCGCTTGCCGCCTCATTCTGATTTGATGTCGAAATGTGATGCAAAACGATGGTTTACTACCCTGTTGGGCTACCAACGCAGAGATGGAGCTCAACAACTTCATGCAAAGGCTAACCAGTAGTCCTGTGTTAAAAACAGAGTCTGACAAACTATCTATATTGAAGTGCGCTACACCCCGGTAAGGACAATAGCGCGTTCGTTCCCCACTGCATACACCTACGGTCCGGAGTTTTGCAAATATCTCAGCATCATTGAAGTTGTATTTCACAATGTATACCCTGTCGTTAAAAAGAATAGGCAGTAAATAATACGTTAAATTATCTGTATTCAATTCCAAAGACCAATTTTCTATTAACAGCTGCACTGATCAACAATTGAAATCAATAATAATTGAATTGACCAATACTATTTTTCAACAGTGGCACACTAGTATTCATTAGTAGCTAAGATTTCGACAGTTTCCTCTTATTCAGAGCCTGGGAAAGTCAAATTGACATGTAATCTACTTAGCTGAACACATTCATGAACTTAATAGTTAAAAGTCGACACATAAATTTACATTCGCATGGTAAACAGCTTCGCCGTACTGGAGTGTGCGATAGTATGCCTATCACTGTTCCGAATTCTCTATACCGGTCCTTCTTAAGCATTGTTTTATAGGTACCCTTATTTCGCTGGAAATAGAGGTCAGTAGAAATGTGACCTTATTTTCGCTATAATTTTGTTTTGCGGGAGTCCTTTTTTCCTCCACACCTGTCTCGATGAGCTCATTGGTCATCTACCATCGGCTAGTTTTCTATCTACCGGTGCCATTAGCAATCACCCGTCAACGGGATTGGTCTAGGAACCCCACATCGGCATCGAACCCAGTTAAGCCGAGGCCGTAGATGAATTCGTAAATTTTATTTTTATTTTCTTTCTTCACACTTTCACGGGCAGGGTATTATGCCAAATGCAACCACAACGATGTTGAGAGTAGCTAAACACCGGACTACCAGTGTCTGAGATAAGGATCGAAAACGCTATTACCCTTTCCAGCATCTAGCGCATTCACCAGCACACCATGCGGAACAGGCAAAATGGGGGAGCCCCACGGTGTGAAGGTTATTGCGTTAAGTTTAGATCAAAATAATATGTAGACCGAGAGTAGATCTAAATTAAAAATGGGTCAACATTAGGCCTGGATAAAAAGTAGATAGATCGAAAATTGGTAAAATGGGTCAAATTTGTGGCGTGATCAAAATATGTAACTAGATCAAAATGAGTAGATAAAAATTAATAGAAGGTCAGCAACACATTTAGTTCAAAAATATATAGAATGGATCAAAATATGTGTAGATCTAAAAAATATGTACACCGAAAGACCGAAAATTTTAAGAACACGTCGAAAATTATGGATAGATTAAAAGATTTAATTCGATCAAAAGTAGGCAGATCACAAATTATTAGTACGTCGGCAGTACGTGCAGACCAAAAAATATGTAGATTAAAAAATAGAAAACTGGGTGAAAATCTTGCGTAGATCAAAAGATATAATTAGATCGAGAGAGGGCAAAACAAAAATTATTTGTGATTCAACAATTCGTTCAGACCAAAAAATTCGTAGATGAAAATTAGGTAAAAACAGGTCAGAAATCGCACCGAGGGCCAAAATCCTAAATAGGTCAAAACTGCGTAGAGCAAAAATTATAATTAGGTCAAAAATACCTTTAGATCGAAGAACTTTAGGAGAGTCAAAAATTAAGCAATGGGTTAAAACTGATGGCTAGTTGAAAAGTGGTAAATGGGTCAAAAACAAAAATTATAATTGGATCAGCATTACCTTTAGAACAAAAAACTAAGCAGACCAAAAATTACGGAAATAGGTCAAAAATTATGGTTAGGTCAAAATTCGTAAGTAGTCAAAAAGTGGGTAGATCAACAATTATAATTTGGTCAACGAAATCTTTAGATCGAAAAAATAAGTAGATGAAAAAATAGAAAAATAAGTTCAAAAATTATGGCCAGGTGAAAATTTGCAGACCAAAAATTACAAAAACAGGGAAAAGTGGGTCAAAAATTATGGTCGGGTCAAAAGTGGAAGCTATAATAATGTCAGCATCACGTTTAGATCAGAAAGACTAGGTAGATTAAAAATTAGAAAAATAGGTCAAAATTTATGACCAGGTCAAAAGTGGGTACGTGGAAAACTATAACAAGGTCAACATACCGTCTAGATCAAATAATTTTTTTGCATTAAGAATAGAACAATAGGTCAAAAATAGGGGTAGGTGAAAATTCATACGTAGGATAAAATTGGGTGGATTAAAAATTATAATTGCGCCAATATTACGTTTAGATCACAAAAATTAGAAAGGTCAAAAATGAGGTGGAAAGAGGCCAAAAATTATGCCTAATTCAAAAATCCTAATCAATCCAAAAGGGAGCAGTTCAACAATTATAATTTCGCCAACATTAGGTTTAGATCACAAAAATTGGGAAGAGCAAAAATTAGGAAAATTTGTCAAAAATTAAGTCAAGGTGAAAACTCGTGGTTATCTGAAAAGTGGTTAGATCAACAACTATAATCTAGTCAACATTACACTTGGTTCAAAAAAATCAAATAGGTGAAAAATTAGAAAATACGGCGAAAATTATGGTCAGGTCGAAAGTGGGTACATCAAAAATTATAATAAGGTCAACATTACGTTTTGGTCACAAAAACTGCGAGGACCAAAATTAGAAAAATGGATCAAAAATTATGGCTAGATCAAAGCTTGTAAGTAGGTCAAATGTGGGTAGATCGAAAATTACGATTGGGTCAGCATTGCGTTTAGATCACAAAAATTAGAAAGATCAAAAACTAGAAAAATAAGTCAAAAATTACGGTTTGGTGAAAAGTCGCGAGTAGGTCAAAAGTGGGCAAATCGACAATTATAATTTAGTCAACATTACTTTTAGATCAAAAGACCAAATAGGTCGAAAATTAGAAAAATACGTCAAACGTTATATCCAGGTCAAAAGTAGGAAAACCAAAAATTATAATAAGGTTAACATTACGTTTTATGTTTAAACCAAAAATTAGTTAGATCGAAATTAGAGAATTAAGCAAAATATTATGGCCGGGTCAGAAGTTACAAGTAGGTCAAGAGTTGGTAAAGCAAAAATTATAATTGGGTCAGCATTACGTTTAGATCACAAAAATTAGGTACAAATAGGTCATGAATTATGCCTTGGTCGAAAGTCCTAAGCAGGTCGACTGTGTGTAGATCAAAAATTTGAAAAATCGGACAAAACCCATGGCAAGGTTAAAAGTCGCAAGCAGGTCAAAAGTGGGTAGATCAAAAATACTTTAGCAATGGTGAAAATAGATATTTGACCTATTTCTTTAATTTTTGTTCGGCCTAATCTTTTTTTATCTAAACCCGTTGACTTAAGGGTTAAGATACGGCTCGAAAGCATTTTGCCCTACACTACGTTCAGCAGAAAGGTATGCAGGCATATCGGGCGTGGGCACTTTACAATTATTGCTATCTCAAATCATTTGTTTCTATCGTAGCTATCGAAATCGGAAGTACCATATTCTGTCAGTTATCTAAAAAATGTTCCCACCAAATGTTCTGAGCTGTTAAACTTACATCGCCCAAAGTTTGAACTGCTGGACAAAAGGAACTTAGAACTGAATTTGACCGACTTAGTCGAATGGTTAGTTTAAGTTTGGTATGTGCACTTAGTTTTTTACTTTCTGCGAACCGGTGTGGACCCCAAAGATTTTGATGAATAGGAGACTGAATTATTTAAAATCAATAACAAATTTTTAGGTTTCTCAAAAGTAAACGAGTTCAGAAAGTAAAATAACCTATTTGAACCTCTAAATGTCTTGCAGCAAAATCTCGTGGCACCTTAAAGGATAATGTACACTTCTTTGAATATATGCGCGAAAGTGCCGAACTTGAACAGGTTGATAAATTGGACCATCACCTAAATCAGGTTAGCACTTTGTCGCTATTTCGCTTTGCAATTTTTCTTATCGTCTGTGTAGCTGAAGGACGTCCATATTTAACCTTTTCACCATCATTATCAATACATCTAGTCTGTTTGCATTAGATGGCAACTAAACCCATTGTGTCTTTCGCTTTTTGCGATTTGATTTCTTACAGTTTTGGGGCGCTTGCTTCACTAATCACAGTGTTCGCTTGCCATCCCAGTAATTTTTGCTTTGCTAGAAGGATTGCTGGTCCGCTAATGGGCAGACAACGATGCTGAGCGGTCCTGGCCTAGCCCGATACTAGCCAGGGCCCTACGGTGTACACGTCGCAGTAGCGATCGCGGTCGACTCGCAAGGTTCATCCCATCAACCCCACTTCTTACCCCTCTACCCCCACCCCCGCCTCCACACTTTCTGCGCATTTGCAGTGCCTGCAGTTTTTATAGCATTGTCACTGTTTGTTTACCGTTTTATTAGTTACACTGTTGGATTAGTTTTTTTGTTGAACTATTAGCTTATCGTCTTTGTTGATTGATTTCATCGCAGTTCATTCTTGCCTCGTCTCAATGTCGTGTGTTCCCCTCTTGAAACTTGCAATCGATGGTCATGATTTTTCAATTGGCTCGCGGTGCGTGGCCAGCGAGACAAAGCTTGCCAATGGGCATTCTGTCTGGTCTGCCACTGCTGAGAATGTAACCATCCTTACACCCGCTACACCACACACTCTGTAGCGTGTAAGGCCGCTAGTCGGCACATCATATTATTAGTATGTGACCCTGTCGGCCTAATTCCATATATCATATAGTCACCTATGGCTACACCTGCTGGTGCAAGATTTCTCGGAGCAGGAATAGCATCGTTGCACCTAACGTCACCTGATCCGTACCGAGCGGTCGGTTGTTGATACCTCTACTCATTGAGCGCTTTACTGAGGATCATGCCAAACTACATCGTACCGCAACACTCACGATCCCTAGCTCAGACAAATGGTCAGCTCGTCTATGTCTCCCTGTCTCTCTCTACCGTTCTAGCCCTCGGCTTCTTGGCCACTGTACGCGCCATTGAAAGCATCATTATCTGCATCCCTCGTTATTATATCGGGTTGCTGTTATTACTGTATTGATGTTGCAATAATATTCTAGTACTATTGAGTTTTTACTAGTCCTTAGTAGTGGATGTAGCATATCATAACTCTGGACTTATTTGTTGTGCCACTATTTTTCTATCGTTATTATCGTGTTATTAGTGTTGTTGCTACGTATATAAAGGTCTAATTACTCATGTGTGAAGCCGTTCGTTGTACGATAAAAAGTCTTGCGTAGCAGAGGAATACAACTCATCAATCCAACACTCAAACGATCCAGCACCACGCATTTCAACAGCAAACGTACATACTCACCACTCAAGCCACCACACGTTCTCATTCATCACCCTATCAACCCTTTCAGCTGCAGACATTTCACGAAATGAGACTGAGAAGACATACGATGAAGGAATAGAAAAAGTTTGATACGAGCATGGTGGTTGATCCTGGTATTAACATTCGATGTTTTTCTTCAATAAGCAGACACGAGGTTATTGTAGAATTTTACCTGACGTTTCGGCGGTTTCGCTTTCTTCAGAGCCTCGAAAGGTCAAATTGAGATGCGATCTACTCAGCCACGCACTTTCATAACCCTAGCAGATAAAACTTAACAAATAAGTTTGCATTCGCATAACGAACAGCTTCATTTAAACACCCACCGTTTATTTGTTTTAAGTATTTAGGCTGGTTGGTGGATAGCAGCCGAACAGAGTAATACCTGAGCGAAAACTGTCTGTGTCAGGTTATGGGATTAGCCTGAGGTATGGCGCCAGGTCACGCGTGATGACAAGACACTCCTCCTGGCGGTTCATTTTTGAATTTTTTTAACAGAAATTCGGTTTTGAGGATGTTAACATTGTCGTAGAATGTTGATGTATTTGTTGCAAAGTTTTTATACAACTCAAAAAATCCTTTTTACCGATTAGTGACGCCTTGGGATTTTCCTTCGACTTGTACGTTGTGCTTGAGCGGTCTGTTATTCTCTCATCCCTACTTCTGTTTCTGATTTTGGTTTAACATCGTTTCCGAATCGATTACTAGAAAGACGGAGCGAAGGACACGTCGCCGAAAACATATCTCCCTCGGATCCTCATCGTGGCGAAGACCTGAATACGTCCTTCCAAGGTTGAGTCAGGACGTCAGTGAGGATCAAGTTGCACAACCGGCAATAAGCCAGCCTCAGCACCTCGCACAATGGGTGCTCTCGTCTATGTCGTCAAGCGGTGACACGACCGTTGAGAGGCCACAAAATCTCGGGTTGCGCAGGACGTCATTGGAGCCGGATCTGACGAACACACGCACGACGAGACATGGAGATTGTTTCTTACTAAGCACGCATGATGCCATAACACTCTCCACAGATGCCGATCTTCACGCCCTTCTTGCAGCCACAGGTCGCATTAAATTTTATGTAATCGCACTACAGAAAACAAAAGTCGAGAAGACCGACATAAGCTAACTAAACAACGGGACCCCTGTGATCCGTCGAGAAAAGGACCCGTCACGAAATGTCGGCGGCGTAGGCTTTGTCATCCACCCGTTCATAGTCCATCTAGTCGACTCATATTAGATCTTTTTCCACGCATAGCCGTCCTCCTCCTTCAACTGTCGCATCATAAGAAGATCACAACCATCAATTGCTACTCACCGACCTGCGCAGCTGATGAGTACGAATTAGATGCGTTCTTCTATCAGTTGGAGGAAGTTATCTGCAATGGTAAAGCGTATTATAAATTTGTTGTGGAAAACCTCAACGCATGAATAGGAAGGGCCAACGAGAGCGAATAAAGAAACAGAAACTTTGATTTAGAAAAAAGAAATGAGAATGGAAACCTTCACGCCTTACTCCTGTCTGTAGCACGTAAACTCCATGAAGACTTTCCGCTTTACATGGGAGTCTCCTATCTGCATGCCTCACACGGAGATCGACCATACTCTGAAACAGAAAACTTTTACACCAACCTTCTGTGTTCTACAATTCCACTCTCGAACCCTAAAATCCCCGCTGGAAAAAAACACCTAGAATTCTTCCGTCGGAGGTTCGATTTGCGATAGAAAACATGAAAAGAGACACAGGTCTAGGATCTGATGGAGTTTAATATGTAATTCATTTTTAAATAGCCATCTATCTGCCTTGAAAGGACTGAGTGCTCGAATTCTTCCCAAAATGCTTCCAATTCCTGTATATCTCCGCTGAAACTGGTGATAGAAATGGGTGGTAGATTTGTCACCGGTAGAACGGTGCGTGAATCATTTTCAATGTGGTTTTTCGTGCTGTCTTGATTATTCTCCAGTTAGGAAAGATTGGAAGGGTAGCCTTCTGGGTCATCAAGGTGTTCTAGTGTTCTAACCACGTTTAGTTTTATACCTTCCTTTAGTTCTTCTGGTATTGGAGTTTGAATCCTGAAGTTGTCTGCAGCTTTAGTTTAGCTGTCCAGTGCTGTCTGGAGATTGTCTCGGTCCTTTGCAATAGCCGATGTCGCTTGTTTTATAGCGTCTCTTCGCGTGACGAGGTAGCCTGTTAGTTGAGGTTCGTCAGGATGGTATCTACTTGAGTGTTTGCTTGGCTGTCATACTTATTAAATGAAGAGATGAGGGGCGGAAGGAAAGGGTGTTTAACATCTTTTTTGGTCTCTTGTATACAGCAAATAATCGTATTTGCACGTAGGTTTCCCTTGGTATAGTTGTTTGAGCTGTTGCTTAATTTCTTAGGCGAAGCTTGCTCCTTTGAGATTGAGATATCAGACCCAGTAGAATATCACAATAGGGTTCGAATTAACTTGGCCAATGCACCAATCTGCTAGTTGGTGCAATGGGTTGGCTGAGTCGTAGCGTTGAGCGTCGAGTCGCTTTGTGCTTAGAGTTAGACTCGGATAGACTAATGCAACAATGTGCTAGTTTCCAATAAAGTATAGAATAGGAGTTGGTCGGATTTGTCCTCTCTCCGCCAGTTGTAGGTTGAATGCTCGAATTTGTATGAGTTTGCCACGCGAAACTTTTTTCGTCGATACCGTGAGCTGCCTCGAGTTTGGATTATAACAGTTTATAGCAATAATAATAGTAGTAATAATAACAACAATACAATAATAACTCTATGACGATATCTGCTCAGATGAACGGATACGAGCGAAGTACTTGAGCGAGCCACGTTTCTGGGTTGCGAAGATGCTAAGGCGCAGTGTATACAGATACAGACTCACACACACACACCGAGACACGAACTCTTTGTACTGGAGTAGTACTCCTTATATTCCCTCCGTAATAAGCGAAGTTTCGAAAAAATGCAAAGCTTTTAGAGAAAATAAATGTGACAGCATTGCAGTAGCTTATGCAAAAAGCGGAATGGAATAGCAAATGCTAAAAAAGGTTTGCAGCCGCCTGTTGCTTATTCAGTGCCTAAACTGTCGAGCGAAGAAGAACAGTTGTTGAAAAGAAGTTACAGAATTTCTTCTGTTACAGCTGCGAGGCCAGTGAATGAAGCGGTCACTCAGAAACAATCTGTGGAATGTGCAAAGATAGATGTAGGATGGTTACAAGTAAACAGTTAATACATGAGACTTGCGATAATATAAAAATAGGAACTATTCAGAAAATAGTCTCTATGCTCTAAAAAATTTAAATCGCAGTTTTTATTCACTTAAATTTTAACCAGATAAAAGTAACAAGAGGAAATAGAAATATCATTGAAGAATAGACCATAGAAAGACTTTTAAAAGAACGGGACGCAGAAGTTGGGCAATTGAATACGTTGTTTGGTTTCGATTAGAAGATATGAATCTCCATGACTGTTGTCGTTACCTGTAAAGGTTATGCGGCCTCCCAAAGGACAGCCAACAAGTACTGGACGTCGAAACTCAACTACTACGCGCTTTTCATCGATGATGCAATCAAGACAAAGTGTACGCTAAAATGAACTGCGAGTCGATGGAATCTTATTGTGCTCAGTATCTGGAGGATTTCCTACAAAGAAGGATGATGGGTAAGTCAAGTTTGGTTTGCGATCCTACTAGGTCAAACGCTAAAATAGTTTTACATACTTGGATACTTGGACGTTACGTCTTCACGAGCTGCACGGACCCCAGCACATATGCCATTCGTTCCTTTCTCTCGCAATCGTAGTCCATGGTGGTGGTTTTGCTCGAGCATGCTAGCGCTTGCGAGTCTCATGCCGTGGTCTGTAAAACAACTGCAGCTGCGGGTACAGCTGATTAACTTTGTTTACGAAGACGTCCGCCCAACGTGTAGGTGGTCGTCCTAGGAGACGTTCGTATTCTCTTGGAGTCCACTCTATTGTTCTTTCCGTCCATCCGTCGTCTGTTTTTCTCATTATGTGGCCAGCCCATCTATGTTTCGCTGTCGTTGTATATTTTCCTGGCTCTCGAAGATGTGACAAATTCCGAAGGTCAGAGCTTCGCATTCCGGCTACATATTGAGAGTGCTGGTTATATTTCAAAAGACATCGCTCAAGCGCTCTGTAAGTAGTGCGAAGTATTCTTGATGCAGTTGAAGAATGAACCCACGCCTCTGCAGCATAACAGAGCGCTGGGAGGACAGCAGAATCAAAGAGATGAGAGCGGATTTTTAGGTCCTTCAGTTGGTCGGTGGCTTCTTTGAGAGGCCCGAATGAGGCCCAAGCTGCTCTCCTTCTTCTATCTAGTTCCTCCTTCATGTTGTTTTCCATATTCATTGATCACCCATGGTAAACGTACGAGTTGGTCTCTGCAATGAGAGAGCCATCCACTTTAATTTTTTCGCCTTTGCACCATAGATTTTCCATGAACTGGGTCTTTCTATTTATGCGAAGTCCGATCTTTTTTCTCGCTTCGTTGAGCTCGTTGATCATCACCCCTGCTTCGCTAGCACTTCTTGAGAAGATTCCTGGAGCTGTTCCTCTTTTCATACTTTCGAACGCAACTCGAACCTCCGTCGAAAGAATTCCAGGTGGCTTTTCTCCAGCGGGGATATTAGAGCCCGGGACGAGGATTGTAGAACGGAAAACGTTGGTGTAGAACATTTCCGCTATTAATTCCATATCATGCCGAAAAGTTTTGACGATCCCATCTTAATGTTTAACGTTTTGTTTTCTGCCTTCTATAATTTTCATGGCAGGTTACTAAGCGAAATACAACCACAACGTTGCTGAGATATTTGCAAAACTCTGGACCGCAGGTGTCTATGGTGGGGAACGAACGCGCTATTATCCTTTCCGGGGAGTAACGCGTTCACCACCACACCATGCGGGTCCTTTGTTTCGCACGTCTCTCAGCTATTTCTATCGATCTTTTTGCCACAGCAATCACCCGTCAGCG
>UYYA01004133.1:0-63722 GCA_900624975.1 Angiostrongylus costaricensis | reverse complement strand
AACAAAGGACCCGCATGGTGTGGTGGTGAACGCGTTACTCCCCGGAAAGGATAATAGCGCGTTCGTTCCCCACCATAGACACCTGCGGTCCAGAGTTTTGCAAATATCTCAGCAACGTTGTGGTTGGATCCCATCTTAGTTCATCAGGGCTGACAGCGGAACATTATAATCACACAAGTCCCGACGACATTTTATCAGACCGCTTATTTTCTCTGCTGCTTCCAGTATTTTCTTCTGCTTTTACCGTTGTAGATCTTCCTGCAAAGCTCTTCGACAGCTGGCATTTATTACTAGCTATGTTAAACGTGTTGCAGTAGGATCAAACTTCAGTTTCCTTCTCTTTTCGAGCAACTCCTTAGTAGCGATGGAGATGCGATCCGATCTTCTTGCTTGAGGAACTGAAGCTAACTCGGCACAACTTTTCAGTCCTTCGACAAGCGGCTCGCAGTCTTCGGTCAGGTTTTCTTTAATCTGACAGTTACGTTTGGACAGGACTTCGTTCAGAATGTTCTCGTTGAATACAGCTAGACTTTTTCCTCGTGGTCGATGGAGAGAGTTCTTTTCGAGTTGCGGCTGAATCGAATCTTCGTGCGAAGAAGGTGGTGATCGCAACCAGTACAGAATGACAGAACTACCGACGTGTCAAGTAGGTACCATCTTCTCTTCTTCATCTTCAGAATATGGTCGGTCTCTGCATGAGTCATGCCGTTGGGAGACTCCCATGTCCAGCAGCGGCTTTCCTTCTTGTGAAAAAACGAGTTCTCATAGAAGAGACGTGCTGCTGAAAGGAGTTTCGCGAGACGGCTTCCATTCTCATTTCTATCTCCTAATACAAAAATTCCGACCCTCTATTCGCTCTCGTTGGCATTTTCTATTCTACCGTTGAAGTCTACAACAACAAATTTATGATATGCTTTATCATTGCGAATGACTTCCTCCAACTGATAGTAGAACGCATCTAATTCGTACTCATCAGCTACGTAAGCCGGTAAATAGCAGTTGATGATAGTGATCTTCTTATGATGCGACAGTTGAAGACAGAGGACGGCTATGCGAGGGGAAAGGATCAAGTATAAGCCGATGAAATGGACAATGTACGAGTGGGCGACAAGGCCTACGCCACCGACATTTCGTGACGGGTCCTTTCTTCCACGGATCACAAGGGTCTCGTTGTTTAGTTAGCTTATGTCGGTCTTTTTGATTTTCGTTTCTTGTAATGCGATCACATGAAATTTAATGCGATCTACGGCTACAACAAGGACGTGAAGATCGGCGTCTGTGGAGAGTGTTCTGGCACCATGCGTGCATAAGAAGAAACAATCTCCATGTCTCGTCGTGCGTGTGCTCGTCAGATCTGGCTCCAGTGACGTCCTGCGTAACCCGAGATTTTCTGGCCTCTCACCGGTCGTCTCACCGCTTGACGACATAGACGAGAGCACCCATTGTGCGAGGTGCTGAGGCTGGCCTATTGCTGGTCGTGCGACTTGATCCCCCTTGGAGTCCTGACGCAATCTTGCAAGGGCGTATCCAGGTCCTCACCACGATGTGGATCAGAGGGAGGTGTGTTTTCGGCGACGAATCCTTCGCTCGGTTTTCCTACTAGTTCCCTCTGCATTCGGAGAGATGTTAAAACCGAAATCGGAAACAAAAGTAGGAATGTAGAAGTAGGCGACCGCTCAAGGACGATGTAGAAGCCGAAAAATCCGAAATTGGCGTGACAGTCACTAAAATAGCTTTAAGTGAAAAATTTCAATGTTTACTAAACAATTCGCAAAAACCTGCTTCAATTAAACAAAGCAACAGCGTTTACGAAAATACTGGGAGTTAAACTGTGGTCGACCTGACCGAGGCACATTCGTCGCCTATGTACTACTGTGTGAGCCTTCTCTCCACCAATTTACTGGAAAGCCTACAAGGAATAAAATAGTGAGTGTTTATAACAGCGATTCCAAATCTACCTGTCAACTTTTGTATATGAAACTACTGCAGGTTAGATACTCATTTAAACGACTAATTTCGTCCGGGTATTAACAGTTTTTTCATTTGTTTCACAATGCGGTGTCCATCCCTTTTCCTTTTTTTTCTCAGCAAGCTGAGCGTCGATGGACTTTTCTCTTCGTTGATATACTGGATGCCGCTCGAACACAGCATTCCTTGTATACCAACGAATTGATAGCCTCATGTTCTTACAACAGTGGGTTTCCAGCGTTTCTGGGCTGAATGTAAGTTCACTGCCTTGCGATCTGAATACTTCAAAGACGACGACTGCCACGTTGTAAATAAACTATTAGAGAGGCTTCCTTACCGCAGACACCTACAGTCCGGAGTTTTGCAAATATCTTAGCATTATTATGGTTGTATTAGAGAGAGTATTCCGCGGTAATACTCGCGCGTGTAGTGCAGTGATTAGAGGCGCTTCCTGCAATAATCGCAGGTTTGATGGTAGCCCCAGGTTCACCAAGCATTCCATGGTCGGCAAATTGGCGCCAGACCTGTCTGGGGAAATATTAGCAAAGGCTCTATGCATCAGTAAGCCATGGCACGCCTTCGTATAGGCCATAGGTGCATTCAATCACCGCTAACGACGCTTAATGAAGTTGAATTTATGGCACATCCCTTAAGGATTGATCAACGCCGAGAGTTTTATGTTTTACCCTCTATTATTTGCCAAATGGTTAACGAAGCAAAAAAAGTTTCAGGAGAGCATAGGAGTAATAAGACCAGTTTATTGCAAAACAATTTGCAAAGGGTGTGCGTAGCTAGTGGTTAGAGGTGCAACACATTAAAAACATAGTCGTCTGTCTGACTCCGCTCCCTAAGCCAAGGTAAGGTTCAGGTCGACAAAATATTACCGGACTCGTCTGGTAGAATGGACTTAATGATCTAATACATTGTTAGACCACCACAAGCCATTTTTTGTGGCAAATATGTTTCTCATCTTTTTCGGAAAGATCTCCTAACACCTATCCGATCGAAAGAGTGATATCGTTCGATTGCTTAGTCGGCAAACCAGGATGTAGTTGCTTCACACTTTTTCTATTGCAACCCGCAGCAAATCAAATACTCATCCAAATATTCAGTGAAAAAAAATCTTGGGAGCACAATGAAATGGTGAGCAGAAATGAGAGAGTCCTAAAAGCTAGCTTATTATTTAATTTGTAATATCACTCTCAAGCACTCTGTATACTAGTCGCAGGAATCTGCTGAGGTCCAGCACGATACCACGTCTGAATTTAAAAAAGCGATAACCGGTTCACAAGGCTTGATCACCTGCGGTGTAGACCTAGAAGGGGAGCCAGAACGGTTGTCTTCGGAGTTCGGCAAAAAATACACTAACCTTGCATTTGATATTTCAACAAGAAGAAAAGACGGCAGTCGTCAAGCAGTAAAGAAAGGTACACGTAAATAGGGCGATTTTTATGGATGACAACTCAAAAGCAGCAAAACAAATGGAGGAAGGACTGAGACACAACACGTGAAGATAAGTCGTCTAAACATTCAACACCGTCGATGATTGATGAGAATGTTTGCGATTTAGTTTTTCATCCTTCCGTTTGTGTTATTGAAGCGTTTGTAGTAGGAAATTACATACCAATAAACCCCTCCAGACTCTGAAGAAGGCGATACTCAGCTCGAAACGTCAGCTATAACGAAACAAAGAATAGAGTAACATTTCGTGTTTGCTCGAAAAGAATATTGAGAACTATTTAGCATAGTGTTTCAAAGAAAAAAATTGAGAAAAAATTTCGAGAGCTTTGATGAGAACGGATTGTGAGCACTTCAGTCTTTAAAACGAAATTCCGAGTGAGAGGACTTAGACATGAGGTCTTCAAGAGCAGTGTCTTAACGATCCTCCTTTCCTTAACTGAAAATACAAAAGTGCAGTAAAACCATACACTCGAAAAACTTTTATGTCAGATTGTAAAAATGGGCAAAAGATTATTTTACAGGATGTAAGTGAAAATCAGTAGAAGGATAAGACGGTGGCTGAGATGGTCGTCGACACTCCAACCAACATTTCCATAAAAGTAGGCTTGAGAATGCTAATGAGCTTATGAATCTAAATATAGAAGTGAAAAGAACAATAGAAATGAGAAAAAAAGAATGATTTGCTTCAGATGAAAGGCCAGCTAAAAAGCAACAACTCGAAAATCAGCACATAGAATTGTGAGGGGAAAAGCATAGAAACAACGTTAAATTCCTAAGCGCTAGCCATGAAGCTGGGTTGAATGAGATTAACATTCATAGTAGAACCCGGAATAAGTCATCATGATTTAAGCAAAACGAAAAGCTCATCAGAAATCACATTTTTCACGATTTCTTCACTAGAAGAGAAATGGCCTGCAATATAAAGGCAACAGTTACTGTAATCTCATTGAAAACACCGTTGTGTAGGTCAGTTATCTGTCCACATTGCCTACAACTTAACAGTACTCCAGTTACGGTAGGTATTTTTTTTCCAATAACGAAGCACTTTTCTACCATTCCAAAACATTTTTAGAGTAGTGGATTTGTCATTCGTGTTCTTTTAAGAAAAATCATTTCTGTGAATAAACGAGAATGGTTAGTGTTTTCGTCGGATTACGGTAAATATTCCTTAATCTATCTATCTATCTGTCTATCTATGATATCCAAAAAGTAAATTGTGACGGAAAAATTGGGACATGAAATTTACGTGTAGAAGTCAGGAAACACGTATGAGTGATGTCTTCACCGTAAAGCCGGTGAAAATGACTAGAGCAACACAGACCAACACTTATAAAGCCTTAGTGGCTAGAATCGCGTAACGCTGAGAACAAATTCAGAATCGTCTTTGAAACGAGGAGGTCTGACATTTTCTTTGAAGATTGTCAGATCCGATAGCGATCGGGGTATGCGTAAACCACTATGAGCAGAATCGAATGATGATTGACTCCTGAAACGAAGGCCAATCAAACATTAAGTGGAATTCTCCTTAAGACGCGAACGTACCGTAAAGAGCTTAGGTAGCTCGTCCGCGATTGGAAAGCACTCGATGGTGTTTTCTCATCACTCGTTGACGGGTCTGGTGTTAAAATATTCTTTATGCGTCTTACCTAAAGGTTTCTATACAGTGTAGTCTTATGTGATTCTGTTTCTTCATTGTTTTTAAATCATAATCAGATTTTCAAACCCTACTTGCAGCCTGTGATTCTGCAAATCATGCCCAACGAACAAATCTCGCTGGTTACATTTGCTTAGAGAGACGAATTCATCCAGTCGGGAGTCTAAGAACGTCGACAAACTGTATATACGGTAGTGCTGCAGCAATACCAAACAGAGACCGACAATAGCAGCTAGTAGCCCTGTAACAACAACATCCAATACCTATTATAATCGTGTTCTAAGATTGTAATTCCTTACATGCTTATGTTTCAAGATGTTACCAGCAGCATTTCACTGACAAGTAACATTAATATTATAATTTGATATTTGAGCGCAGTGGTGGAGGTGCCGTCCAATACGCGCAAGACGCTTCGAATCAGTGCCAGACAGACCTATCCCCCCGAGTCATAGAACTGGTATCAGACTTGTTTGAGAAGGGTTGTGAAGTTCACAAGAATTAGGAATGCTCGACCACAACTATTCCAGCATTGGATTCCGGATAGGGAGAATCGACTCGCGTATAACTTCAACGACATTTACGGAGAAAACCAAAAATCCTTAAGCAGCCACCGGACGCATAAGCGCACAGAATATATGAGGACTGGTCACGTAAAAAAAACCATGAGATATGAAACGTGTTGAAAACAAACAATGGACGCTCGCTGTATTAAGACACAACTGATATTTTTGTATTCAAATGTTTGTTTTCCATTCTACATGACCCGCTATTGCATTTACTGCACAGATCCCAGCACTTCTTGTTTTCGATTCTTTTTCTTCATATTCATCGTCCACAAATGTCTTCGAACATTTTATATATTGTTTCGGCTGCTGCTTAAGGATTTCGTCCTCTTCATGGATGTCGTAGAATGCTGGTTGAGTTGATCTTAATCATGGAGATAGCCGAGCTATGGCGTCGCCACATGGATTGGAGAAGGGCACTGAAGAGTAACTGGAGCTGGGACTTTGCTTCTTGAAGGACTGAATCACTAGTGACCACTCTAGTCTCATCCCTGAAAGAATCGGAGTTGCCAGAGGTAACAAAACCCATTTTGATCTATGTGGGCTACCGATTGGCCATGGTGAAGACATTGGAACAGCCTAACATGGTCATATCGGTACTCAGGCAAAAACGATGTTTCATCAACATTCAATATATGAAAGATTTTGCAATCTTAAAACACTCAAACTCACTTCCGTGCCCGAATGTCTTCAATGATGCTGTTTGAAGCACAGCAAAACGAATAGAAGTGATGGATGCCAAAGAAGTGTTAAAAAGGTTCATTTAATTCCCTAAGTATTCCGTACTATGATCAACTTCCACGAACAAAGTTTTTGGTCAGCCACGCCGCCGCATGAGAAGGACAGTTGCTAAAGGTGATGGATTTTTGTGAAAGAGCAGGTTCACAAACATTACGTAACCGGTTTCGATGAGTATTAGGTTGTTCAGAAAAAAATGAGCGTTTTAAAATAATTGTTGTTCAATGTATTTTCTTCACCAATAAGATGACTTTGTACCTTTCAACTTTACATATTATTAGAAAGACAATTTTATGCTTTCTCTAAACATTTCTCTATATTTTGTCAAGAATTAAATTTTTTCCCGCCATTGTTCAGCTTTGCAGTTTTAGATGACAAAAACGAATTTCGTCAAATTTTTTTTATGAGTTCAAACTCGGTCGAAGTGCAGCAGAGACGGCTTAAACACCTTAGTGACGTGAAAGCAGTGTCGGCGAATCAACAGTGCGAACACGGTTCCGATTGATCTGGTGAATTCGACCTCGTAGACAAGGAACGCCGCGGACGTTCTAGTGAACTTAACGGCGACGAATTGAAGGCACTAGTGGAAGCGAACACGCGAACAACTGTTCGAGAGCTTGCAGAACAACTTAGCGTAACCACAGGAACAATTTCCACACAGTTTGATCGCATGGGAAGGACAAAAAACTCGACAAGTGGGTGCCGCACGGATTAAACGATAATCAAAAAAATTGCCGTTTTGAAGCGTCATCTGCTCTTATTCTGCGCAACATAAACGATTCTTTTCCTCATCGAATTGTGATGTGCAACAAGAAGTGAATTACTCTCTGTGAAAGGAGTTTTTAGCAATTTCTTGAAAAATTGCTAAAACGCGTATTGCTGCGATTGGAGTCAGTTCAAAAGAAATTTTTTGGCAAAGTGATGCAGGCAGATTCCTTAGGAGCACTATGTATCTGCTCTGAATTGAATTTGCTACCAGATTTACCATATTTTTCACATCGTTATAGATGATGTTAAAACAGTTATAATTATTAATAAAAAATGTGGTGGGTAAAGCAGTTGTTGTAAAGCCGTTCAGCACAAGGTGTTGGTTCGACCCCGCCTAAGAGCAATCAAACCTCTCACTTCTCTAGAGACGCAAACTTGGTACCACACTTGTCAAGAATCATATCTCTCCAATCTATATGAAAACGCCTTATCACGGTAAACCTAGGCTTCCAGTGAGAATCAACCCGGCAGGCATTCAATAACATTCGCTAGGATGAGAAAAAAAATCTTCGAGCAGCTGCCGAGCCACGCGGAAAATTTCGAAGGCTTTTGTGGTCGGTGAATACGAATAAGCAAAGTGAATTCAAGAAGCAGTGGTTCCCACAGAGTGTGATATATGAGGTGTCGGTTTACACAAAAAAATTTGAAAGAAAAATAACGTACCGACAGCGAACACGCAATAGAACACCCACTGGAAACTCATTTCCATGAGAACTCGATCTCCTCGCGTGCCAACGAATCCGATCTCTAGATGACAAGGAGACATAGTTCGGTACAACAAACAAGAGAAGAGCGCCGCCAATCCAGTGGCAAGCATACTCTGAAAAGCAGCTGATCCTTATAGGGCCTCATGGTGAACCCTCAAGCCCAGGTCGTATAACTATATCGCACATCGACAATATGCCCAATGCAAGAAGCTCACCCACCATTCCAAACTGGTGTGGAATGAAGAGAAGACACACAACGGCGAAAAGCCAGCAGGCTAGTGAGAAGCTGTAAGGACAAGTCATTATTTTCGAGGCTATTTGTTATGTAACTCTTCATATGGAATCTTGCTGAAATTCCCGAGAAATTTATTCAAATCGAATGTGACTTTTTTGCTATCCTCAAATCCTCTACGTAAAGCTGCGCAGAAGTCCTCTCTAATCTAATGATGTGCACCTCATTGGAAGAGGTAGCAGCGTTGAAGTGTTGCAGATAGAAACTTCAACGCTGTTAGCCTTCACTAATTACATAAAAAGATTACAAGGCATATAAAGAACCTTTGATTTCATTTGTCTTTTATAAATAATTTTTGTAAAAAAAAATCAACACTGTATGAGAAACTTCATGAATTTACACGAGTTCTCTTGTTAGGAATGAATTTAGAGCGATTAGGACGATTAGGATGAATAAGAATTATTGACGGTTAAACATCATAACATAATCTTTAGAGAATGGACTTCTCGATAGCTAGAGTTTCTAAGAAACTAATCTCTAGAGACTTTGCAGACTTCTGGGGAAGATACTACCCTCTTTCCTTAACGTTGCCCATGTCTTTTTATTTCAAAATTTACGCGATACTTGGCAGCACCGAAAATACTTTCTGGGAGACCATTGCGTCTTGCTGGACTAAACCGGACTTACTCATCCGGTTCCGCCTTGCAGACAAAAAAAAGCAATGGTTTATGCTACAAAGAAAAGCTAGGTTTTCATCATGCTAGAAGAGCAAATTTGAATGAGGATGGCCCACTGAATCGGTCTCTGGTTCGCTGCTACACACCGGTCATAGCAAACTCGTCGTTCTCCGGTTGTAGGTAGGTACGGGAAATTGGTATCAGACGTGTGTCGGAGGGCCAAAACACTGACTTGATATATCGATTCGCCTATGTAAGTCGTCATAACCTCTACGATGCTGAATGCAGTAGAATGCACGAAGTACCCTTCAAGGATTGATCAACCGCAAACGCTCTATCTTCTGCCACGACCGACTTTCTATTAACCTCGGCATTGATCAAGTAAATGAACCTCAGGGAAGAATGCCTCATTATCACGCGTGATATAGGGCAGTATATAAAACTTTTCTGATGTGAGGGGCACATTATACTTCCACGTGATTTCTGTGCGGTTGGTCTCTACGTGACATACTTAGTGGAAACCTCATAGGAAGCGGTGAGTGTGCAAAGCTGTGTTCAAAGTGATTGAAATCTTGGTTTAGGGTTTTTTTGTTTGGTTATGGAGGCGTCTGGCCGAGTAGATTGCTATCAACTTGACCTTTCCAGGCTCTGAGGAAGGCGAAATCCGCCGAAACGTCAGCTTAATCGTGAACAAAGAATAATAACACCTCGCGTTTGCTCAACAAAAATACGAAAAAAATCGCTCTATCTTCTATTCCTCACTATAAGCAGAGATAAGGTTGTATAAACCTTAAGAAGCAAGTCATTTTCGTTAACACACGCATTGAAGGCAATGCACACCGTCGTGAATGTATTGTAATCTCAGAAGATTACAGCGTCTCTGTTCTAGCAAACCTCCTGTACCAAATAGGCTAGAAAAAGAAAACCGCTATGATTCCTCGAAAATATTCGAGATCAGAGTGCTTCGTCGCAATTTGCACATCCTGCCTCTTAAAGGTGTTAATCGTTGCTTACTGTAGGAGTGGAATGTGCAAATAACAAGAAGAATGAAGTGGACGGAAAGCACTATTACATCGTCGTCATCTTTTAACAACAGCAAATGACTAATTTAAGTAATATTTTTTAGAAACATTTGTTCAACGTCTGTGTAGAACGGAAAATTGCATTAATTGGCTCAACTGCAGGGACAGTGATTGCATGAGCGCTGATTTGATTTATCTCATCACTCGTAAGCGGTACGGGGACGAATATATCAGTCAACCGGCTAAATAACTATGTGTCCGTATAAGAGAACATCTAGTCGATAAGCTTAGAGCTAAGCAAAATAATCCGTTAGGCATTCATAGGACAAATACACATAACGGGAAAAATTTTGAAGTGGAATCATAATCTTCGCACAGGAATCTCGAATTTCGGCGCCTTTAACCAGTTTTGGTTCTAATTTTATAAGAGGATTTTAAGCATTTGCAGAACTACCTGATATCATAGCATCACACACCAAGAGAATTATATGAGTGTAAAAATGCCATGGTATAGGGAGCCGGTGGAATAGTGGTAGCGATGTCAATCATTACGAAGATCTAATCTTGCTGGAGTTGAGAGTTTGGTACCGGACTTGTCTGGGAAGTGACCACGCTCTGCAATCCAAGTGGGAACGCTCTAGAGCGGAGATGAAAAAACTTGAGGGAGAATCGACTCGACCTAGAATTCAACGGCATTCATGTTGAGAGGAAAATCCTTAACCAAGAGCCGAAGTCAAATACAAAATGCTGGAAGACTTTCGTAAATGATGAATGCGAGGAATCAAACCGAATGCGAGAAGTGCTGAGGTTGGTATAGTAGACGTGAAACACGGGTCGTGAAAAAAAGTAATAAAGTGGGAATGAGTGCGTAATTTAGAGAACAAAAAGCAGCAACTCTAAGAATTTAACAATTTCAAGATGCGACGAACCTTACAGCAGCAGATGTATAGTGTCCAGCAGTACGGTAGTGTCGTCCCCAGTCGAAAGCGTCTTGATTGAGGGAAAAGTACTCCATGATGCTAAGAATAGGATACGGCAGGCCACGTAGGTACGCTGAGCGCAGCTCACTGGCCATCGAGGATACTAAGGTAAGAACAGTTAGAATTGTAATCTGGGTCGAAGAACTGAAAAATTCATCAGGAGATCGAATTTTCCGATTTCGACGATTCTCACGTCTACCTGGTTCCCAAGTTCAACGTACGAGCCTATGCTCGGTGTTTATTTAAAATAAAATTACTTTTCATTCATAATAAGTATTATTTTATCACGGTGTAGTAAGTTTACGTTAAAAAAATAAAAGCTATTCGTTTAAGCTACTTCCTTCTGCGTACTTATTAATTTCCACACCGATATGGGAACATGAGAGGATAACGGTCCACTGTGGGTACACTAAACGGTTAGGGTACTATTTCACTGTAGGAAAATCATTCTTTATAACACAATTACAGGATATTCCTACTCCATCAGTTAATTTTACTCAAATCACAATGGAACGGCATCACCTCCAGAAATGTCAAAGTTTTCGTTGTAGTAGAGTTGACTCATGTCGATTCGTGATCGAGACCGATCCATTTCAACCATCTCTTCAACTACAAAAAACAAACATTAATTCTCTCTTCAGCTTTGCTCATCACCCTCCCAATAAGAGAGCTTCGGCGTCGAGTGATATTGAACTTGAAGACTTACATCGAAGAGTGATGTTGATGTTGGTGAGTCCGACGTGTACTCCTACCCGAGCTCGCATTTTTTCGTTCACGTGCGACCTTTAGATATACGGTTTGCCTTTTACTAATCTTAATCTTTACAGCTGTAAGTTAAATATAACCGACTTTTTTCACATCAACCTAAATAACTTGCTAATTATTCTGCATTGTCCAGTAGTGGAGAACACCAAGGTTTTACCTTCTTCGACTGTTAAGATAACAAGAATATACATGTTTACTCGGCCAAAGTTTCGACGTCTTCTTCTTCATGAGACCCGATGATCCTAGTCGATGTCCACAGTTCCTCGTACTCTCGATATAGTGTCGTCGTCGTCGCATCGAGACGGATCTTCTTTAGTGGAACACTACTAAAACGAGCAATCCCACTTCTTATTCTCAGTTGAGCGATGCTCTACTGAAAAAGATCCGACTCGGTACGACGACAAAAACACTGCAGCGGTAGTGCGAAGAACTGTGGACATCGACTCGGATCGGCTCTGAGGAAGAAGAAAACGTCGAAACGTCAGCCGAATAAAACTGTAGATCAACCTCGTCTTAACTCAATAACCAAAAAAGGCATTCATTGCTTTTTTAAGCCTAACAAAATACCGACTGCTGCAGAGTCGATTGTCGGTTGAAAAACAAATTATCGTCAGCTGATAATCATATTAACAGCAACCGTCCTGTATAAAAGAGCAAAAGAAAGGAACGAATGGCAAATGTGCTGAGATTCACACAATCGGTGAAGACGCACCGTCCAAGTATCCAAGTAAGTGTAAAAGAGCGTCGCCAGGTGTGCTCGGCTCATTCGAGACACTCAAGTGAGGAAGATCCAGTTCAATACGAGACGAAGACGCCATATCGAAAATAGGAACAACTGTGGACCATCGACAAGGATCGGCTCTGATGAAGACGAATACGTCGAAACGTTAGACTAATAAACATGCATATCAACCTCGTGTTAACTTCACAATCGAAGAAAGTATTTATTATTGGGGCAGAGGGTGAATTACGGTCAGTTTGAAAAATCCTAAGGTTTCATCCAGATTTTCTAGTGAAACTCACTGTCGTATAAACACCGTAGGTATTGTGGCATTGTAACGAACAATTTAAAAAAGTTATACTGAATACAGCTGAAATTGTTGGAGAAAATGCACACTTCTCATAAAACGTACAAGGTAAACATGAAATTCTTATAAACGCGCTACACGATTTCCCATTCATAAGTGAATGAGGCACGTCTCGTACAGTGGTTAGAGGTGCCTTGCGGTGCACACATGGAGTTGTGTTCAGCTCCACTCCTTACGTTAACCAACCTCCACACCACCTGTGTTCAGTAAATTGACAGCTGACTCATCTGCACTGATAAAAACACTGAATTAATACAGCAGTAGATCTTCGTAGGTCATTTTATGGTCCAAATGTGCATTCAGTCACCTCTTTGAGTGGAGCCGAACACATGACGCATTTCTACGGGATCGATTAATGTCGAACACTTTATCCTTCATGCTTCCAAAACTGCATTTCCCTACATTCTTCTCGTTCTTTATGGACATCGTTTGAACCCATAAAAGGCTACTACCCTGCAATCAGCTTCTACCATAGTATTTCACTTTTGTTTCCATTTCGGACTCGGCATTCTGGTGTTATTCACAGTAATAGCCTCTGTACACAGGGTATTTTTTCAATAACTTTCGTAACTTCTTGAAATCAAACTTTGTAGACGGTGGGAAATCTGTTGCTGAAATGTTGGATTCTATTCAATACTCCTGTTCTCTTGAACAATTACGAAACACTATTTTTCAATGTTTGAATTGAGCTCCTAATAATAGTGTGGTAAATACGGCGCATCAGTCGTCGCGTGCATTGATAGCAATGTATATGTGAAGGGCAGAGTAGACTGTAGGTATTAAGCCCACTACAGATTCCTTCCCCCTGTTTGTTTTATTGCGAAAAGTTAATTTGCTACGTTTCTTAATCGATAGCTTAGCTAATACATATATGCGAGACGTGAATGGTGAAAATCCACTACGCAAATTTCATAACTCTCAAAAAAATCTTCACACGATATTTCCAAAGAGCACATCTTGGTGGAGTTGGAGGCAACTAGATGTAACTCCAAGTGGCTTAGATTACAAAGATTTTGGTGTAAGGATGTGTTAGGAGTAAAAAGCGGGTGAACTCTACCTGAACTGAGCGACGATTCTCGCCGAGCCACCTGTCCAACCGGGAAAGTTCAGCGAGACTGAATGTCATGAATTTGTGATGTTCGGCCGAGTTTTGCTGAGAGATTGACTTACTGGCCAGAACTGCTCCTACTAATGCAACTTCCGTAAAAACAGCAAGTGTTACTAGACGTTTTTCTCGTACTCCGGGAAGAATAACGAGGAACGCTAGATACGGGACAGCAAAAATACTCGAGATCTGAAAAAATCGTTCGATTTTCGTTAACTATTAAGAAAGATAAATGTGATTATTTTATTTATATTTAGCTATGGATTTTCTTGAAAAAATAGTAGGATTGCTCAAAAAATACTGGAATGTTCCTTATAACGTTAAGCTTCGACTCTACCAAAGTGAAAATAAATAATAGTGCCATAATGTAGAGAAACAAAACTGTAGAACAGTACACATTCGGTAGGCCAATCACGCTCCGAAAGCGAAACTTTCGGGACAGTCAGCACGTTTCCGGTTCTGTTGTATCCACACAGAAGTCGTGAGAAGTCCGGGAATTTGAACATCATAAAATCCTTCGATTTGGATGAATTAAATGCAGATGTGAGAATGACTGGTTATTCTAACTGGAGAAATCCCGAGGAAACATTCGTTTTTTCTTAGGGAGAAAGATTAAACCCACAATTAGTGCAGGTAGATTGATGTCCGGCATCTCGGCATTGGAGTAATCGGACGGTTCGGCAAATCCACCAAACCAGCTTATCCACATTCTTATCTGAAAGGTATGCCTTAGATTGGTGCGTGACGGAAAAGGCTGTGTCATACTGTTGAAGACATTTAATTTCTATTTGAAACAGTCTCGAACATTCAATAACGAACGGAATTCGAGATGTTTAGAAATGAATCGGGAAGGAATTCTCTTTTGATGGAAGCCAGAAGATGAATAAACAGAACACTATTGAATCATACTTTTATTGCGAAAGGGAGCGCTTTTTAGAAGACGCAGAAAAGCATCGGAATACGACTGAAACGAGGAAAAAAGACATGATTGTAATGAAGATGACATCACTATTGAAGGCAAATAGTGTTTCTGTTATGAGAAAGACGTTTACTCAACTTATTTTACTTGCGTGAGAAAGATTAGCGGAGCAGAAATTACGACAACAAGAGAGGGTATGTTGCATACAATGCCGCGGAAACCACGTAATAGACGACAATGACGGGAAAGGAAACTGTGGTCAGCGTTGGAGCCCAGGAAGTGGTAGTGGCATCTACCTCAAGTACTTAGCAGGCTGCCGTCGAGCAAACTATGGCTTTGCTAACATAGAATCTTAGAGATTGAATAAATCGGCATTAGTTTTTAATGAAAAATGTGAAAAATATGAAAAATATGTAAAAGTGGAAGAAAAAACTGTGGTGGGATTCCATTCAGTGGTCAAAGAGTGCGACTCGAGTTTGGCGTTTTTCTTGTCATCGATTTGGAGAGAATATCCTAGCTCTGAGTCGACTAAACATCTCTATACCCTTAGAGTTAGTCAAATAAAAAGGTCTAACAGTTGCTCACTTTTTTCGATTAGATTTCAAATAAACTTAAACCTCAAAGCAATGGAATTATTGCATTAACTTCATTCATATCAACTTGGCTACCAAGAGTCACTGATGAAGCCTACGACAGTTTAAAGTGCTAAAAACAACTAAAAAGGAACTAAGTGTCAAACGGGGTTCTGCTAGATACCTGGACGATAGATGTACAGCTAGAATTCCTTCTCTATCAAAAGGAAGTAGAGGAACGCGTGCTAAGAGTGAGGCTATCGTGATCACGCTTGGTAGCTCAATTGATAGTATGAAATAAGAACAACTCACATAAGACACAATTTGAAAAATGGCCAGAAAAAAAACTAAGGCAAAAATTCCATTCTATTGGCAAATGTGAAGAAATCTGGGAAAAAAGTGCCAAGAGAGATGACAGGAAGTATTCAGTGCTACGTGAAATTATGAGCAGATAATGCAGTCAGGATTTTTGTACAACAAACAATATAAACAATAGATTCCAAAAAAATATTGCTGCTATTTAAACTAAGATCGAAAACAATTGATGTCTTTAAGTAATCACATAGATAAAGAGTTGGTGTAAGAGAAAGCTTTGGCGATGAGTGGTGAGATTCCAAAGGTCTGATTATTGGAATGCGTGACGACACGAAGTTCATAAATAAGTTTGATCTAGATAAGCATGGTCCCAAGGACAGTGTGCTTCTTTCGCGTATTACACGATGTTGAAAGAATGCGATGTGGGTAGTCGCCTGGGGCAAGAATTCGCCTCAGGAAATCCTAGTCGTTTGCCTATAATCACAGAGTGGAGCTCGTTCATAGGTGAGAGGAGAGGGCCTCGTTCGGGAGGCAAACACATCGCTGGCCTAGTGGAACTGATGTCTCTCAAGGTAAATCACATAGACAGCTCAATCAGAAACAAGAAAACATAAAGCCACATGGTGCTCAATGAACGATGAACATTGCAGAAAAGTCAGAATGCATAACCTCAAAGCACAATTTTCTTTTGCGTCCTTATTTTTCTTCAACAAAAAAAAGCTAGTGTGCCTTTAAAGGTCAGTATAGAGATAAAGATTTAAAATTGTGTAATGCTTAGTCATATGCTTTTAAAACGTTTTAATATTTTAATAAGGTTTTAAAAACTAAAGTCTGCAATCGAACGATAAGAAATTCATCGACGAAAACTCGAGCGGAACGCTATGATAAAGAAGGAACTGTAATCTCTCGCTACAGTTCATTACACGAAGACTGAGGGAACAGAAGCGCCGATTCATTGCCAGCATTTCTACTTTCCAAAATGATGTCAGTTAGATCCAGATTGTAAAAATGAGTAGTAGGTTGGTCTAACTTCACATCATTTCTCTTAGATTTCTTGTTTATTTTGCGCATTCTGCAGGGTAAAAGGTGGCTTGCGATATCTACCTAAAGTTCGTAGTTCTTGGAAGGCTAGGTGACAGAATGCTTGCTGACAACAGCAATTCTTCTAAATAAATCGAGATACTAGGAAAAAAAGACTAAGACAGTTGACCCATATGGAACCATAGCTTGCTTACCAAGAGACTGCTTAACTTACAGCGAACTTTATTTCCCATGCCAGTTTCAACTTAATCATGAGGTGAGTTAATGCACCATAAAGTAACAGCGGTCGCTTCTCGTACAAAGATTGTATGGAAACTTCTGAACAAGGATGTAGGAAGAAAAGCAGCGATTAAACTACTCAAGCAGCTGTAACGACTTTTCCGTGATTCTGGAAACGTTTTACGCAAATGCTGGGAAGGTTGATCGCTTTCTTATAAAATCACCGGCGATCATCGTTTGAGGAGAATGTAATGGCTGATAGAAATAAAAGCGATCACCCGCTAAATGTTTGTCGTGCAAAGGATGGATGTCTGAAGAAATGGAAATGTTAGCTTTTCATAGTACGTGCAACCCTCCTATAATGTCATGATTACTCAGAATAATATAAAAACAGCTCTCTACGTCGAAGTGTACGCTACATCGAGCAATGGAACAACAATTTAAGTGCTTTTAGAAGAGAAATAACGTGCCTGTAAATAGTTGCAGTCAACTTTATGAGTGTATGCTAAGAATTCTTCTGAAGAATAAAGCAATGAAAGAGAATTATAAGTAGAAATACCACGAAGACGTTGCAAGAAAGGTTGTGCAACCAGCTTTGAGACTACGAGAGAATCGACAACTTAATTTCGTCCGTTATCCATACTCCAGTGCACAGCTCGGACCGTATGGTAACACTACACAGCATGAAGGGGATCGAACCAATATGACAGAATCATTTAGGGTTAAGGTCTTCCTAGTTTGGACACAGGATGGCTGGCTATTGGTTGACACACTGATCACTGGTATGGCGGACTACTGGTCTAGAAAGAAACACGAAATTGCCCATGTCACCATTCATCATCATTGTGTTGCTTTCACCAGACTATGAGGAGTCATACCGGCTATGATGCCTGAAACTAATTCTTTGCGGAAGGCAAGTAGAAGGTCTTAAAAAGGAATGTTGTATATGTTTTATTGCTAACAAAAAGTAGAGAATCTACTTCACCACCTAGAGAGTTAGCCAGAAAATAAAAATAAGTAGACGTATTGCAAATTTTCAGCCAATTCCTAGAATTTTGTCATTCCATGCAGTGTGGCCAGCTATGAATCGTAAGCTTACGACTGAGCGAAAAGCAATGCAGTTTTTTTAACTGTCGACCACAAACACGCTTATCCTGGATTATAATAAACTTTATCTATTAAAATAAAGGATGGGTTTATAAACGATGGGATAAACAGGTTTACCTATTCCGATAGAACAGACTGCCGATGTTCTGAAAGCCACGGATTCGTCGAAGGCATTTTCAGCGGCCTCCTTTCAGCAGCTGCCCGAGATTTCTCGGAAGTTCTTGAGATTCACGGAAAAAGTTGCAGTCTGTTTGTAACACACTTTCGAATAAAGTAGAACTTAATATCCTATCTTATCCCAGAGCTGTTCGCTATTAGAGGTGTGCTCGAACTGCCAACCACACTGAAGTTATTGACGTCCTTTCGCTTTTCGTGACCGCCCCGTTCCCTTCACTGTTATGACCTCGCTAAGATTTTGGAAACCAAACTGAATTTTGACTTATTATTTACTACTTACTCTTTTTAACGGCAGGATATATATTGCGAAACATAACTTCAATAATGCGGAGATATTTACAAAACTCCGGACCGCAGGTGTCTGCGGTGGGGAGCGAACGCGCTATTGTCCTTTCCAGGGAGTAACGCGTTCACCAGCACACCATGCGGGTCCTTCGTTTTGCCTGTCTCCCAGCTAGTTCTATCGAACTTTTGCCATCAGCAATCACCCGTCAACGGGATTGATCTGGGGAGTCCAAATCGGCATTGAACCCAGTCAAGCTGAGGCAGCAGTTATAATCACAATTTTGACTTATTATTTACTGCCTACCGTACTGGATGTTTCCACTTTTTGAGCTCGATGTCACTATAAAATTCTTTTGAAGCAATTCTCAGTAAGGATTACAGCAATTAACAGTCGTGCCACCACCTGTAGAATGTTGGCAGTTATCATACAGAAGTCGTTTATCGCCGCGCGTTACACAGTGATCGGAAAAACGAATCGTTACACAAAAGAAAAAGACCCAGAACTGACCTCACAACGATCACATCCTTGCTTTTCACTCATTTCTTTGAAAACGTGCTTATCAAATTCTTCGTAGCTTGCGGTTCACTTAAGGTACTCCGAACATGTTTCTACAGTCACGGATTGTTCTGTTCTGGCACCGCAATGTGTAGGCCCTTTTAAATTAATACCTTCAAGGTTCGTTTTCAATGGCTGCTGGTTGTCACTGACCTTCCCCAACTTCATGGTCCCATCATGATCACGAAATTTTTGAGAATAAAATTGCGTCGTATAAAAGCAACGTCCTCATTATTGGCACAAATTTAGATTTAAAAACTTGATAGGTAGAGAAGTTTGGAAAAGAACTGAAAGTACAAAACGAAATACTTTTGCCTGAAGTGATATATGTATGTTACAAAATATGTTACACGAACAAAGAATCATAGAGGAAGGGTGGTCGAAAACAAAGAACTAAAATTTGAAGAAAGATAAACTATATTTTTCAACCTCAACCAAGCTGCAATATTCGCAAAACTTGGACCCTGGGCCAATTATTTTCCAACCTGTCAAGGTTTCATCCTTATCCATCTGAGTGGTTAAAAAACAAGAAATTGTACAATGCAGCATTTCCACCACTAAGTGCATCTATTATCTCGACTGCTACGGATAGGAAGAAGAAAACGAAATGAGACCCAGGTGTTTGTGAGTAAAAGAGGGAGAAAGCGGCGACGAGCGCTGAGACCTTGAGGTGACACGGCGCTCATTGGCGCGAAGCGAATACCAAAGATTTGCTTCGCCCAAGCAGATATTACACTATTATTCTGACTTATGATATATGAGATAAGGTGTATGAGAGAATCAGGTTCAGATGAATTCGCTTACAAAAGAATCCGAACTGAAAACATGTCTCTTGTCAGCATATCATGTAACTCTGACACTGCGTGACGAGCTGAAGGACAGTGAAGGGCTGTCTTCACTAACTCACTAAAAATGGCCAAGGAAGGTTAAACGGACATTGGGAGTAAAAGAGATATTATTAGTAAAAGAAAATAAATTGGTGACGTTCAGACTCTTTTTCCCAAAAGGTGTATGTGAAAATCCCACAAGATCAAAAGTTTAGGTGTTTCTGTACTTTTTTGTTTCTCTAAACAGACTTGGTAGTCCTAACAACAGAATGCAACGTACTAAGACACAATTGCAAACAGAGTCGAACAAACAAACTTTCGAAAAGCGACAGATAAATAGAACAATAGGTCTGCCTTTAGTAGAAATAAATGAAGCTGAAGTAATACAAAATCGAATTCTGAGCTAATGACATGGCTGTGCAATGAGCCGCAGCACTGGACGCTGGTAGCGATACTTACGAGTGCAGTAGGAGGCATATAGGAAATGTGAAATGCAGTTTATCATAGTGCGCGATGAGTATGTAATCAACACACACGCTTCAGTCTGCGATCGAGTTAAGGGTTCTCAAGCACACTATGATACACTACCGTAAACAAAATGTGCTAGAAAGCGCGAAAGCCTTACCTCTGCTGCAAAATTTTTAAGCACATAAACGAGATTCAGCTTCACCTTTTCCCTTTATGAAAGCTTCTTAGCTGTGCCTTCGTTCGTTGGGATATTCTTCAGGTTTCATTCCTTGGTCTTCAGAAAAAGATAATAATAGGAATATTATGATCGAAATTCTCATGTGAAATGAACCACTAACCAATGACACAGTTGGAATGTACTAATTCTTTCCAGTGTTTTCTGAACCTTTTGCTTCAACAGAAATTAGCAGCAGTGTGCTCCCACATCGATTCACACTTATCCACCCATTTTAGGTGTGTCATTAAAATCGCGGTATGTGAACGAACAGTTGGCCTCTGGTCTGATTGGCTCTGACGAAAAGAGAAAGCGATGACGAGAAATCCGGTATCCAAGCCAGCAAGTCCATAGAACACCGGTAACACGTTTTTTGAGTGATAGTTTATGTGGTTACGTGTCAAAGATGAAAACCGAATGCTGTCAGTATCAATGTGTAGAGTAGTCAGAAAACGGACCAAGCAAGAATTCATCAAAAAATGGAAAGACCAGCATACTTCGTAGTTAAGTAAAACATACCGCTAATAACTTACTTTTCAGCGTACTGCGCTTCATTGTCTCTTTACTGTATGAGAACTGATAGCCCTAAAAGGTTAATCAGGAACGGTTAGTTCTTTCTATGGCGGAGACTCCGACTTATTCAGTGGATTCTGCGTTGCTTAATATCCCTGAAAGAGTTCAAGACCGATTTGAACATGAGGATTAATGTTTCTAACTAATTCCTAATCAAATAGTCTTCATTGTTATTTTATCAAAATAGGAGGCTGGTAGCGCAGTGGTAGTAATAACGATCATCACAAGTTCGGTGCTGGTTCGACCCCTCTCTCTGGGCTCACCAAATCACTTATCGCTTAAAGATTGGAAAACCAGCGCGATACTCATCTGGGAAGAGTAAACTCTACGCAATACAAGTGGAAATGTTCTAGCTTTAGCCCAGCTATGTTTGGAGTTCAAGAAGAAACGGCTTGACCAGCATTCAACAATAATCATAACGAAAGGAAATCCTCAAATAGAAGCCGAACCCACAAGCAAAAATTCAAAGACCTCTGTGGACGGTGGATAAGAGAAAATGAATGGAAGGTAAGAAGTTGTGGGATCAGCATAGAAGATGTGAAGGGCTGATCGTATAAAATAAAAAAAACTGTGAACGGAAAGCACACATGAAGTCGCAAATAGTACGTGGATATATTTATATGCGATACATAAAGGTGCTAAAACTGGAACCAAATTGGAAATTATCATATAGCACTGAGCACATGCCTCTGAAGACGTTCGGAGAAATGCGTGAAACACAACACGTCATAGAAAACGGCTTTCGATAAATCTTGTGAATAAATGAACACTTTCACTCTGACAACATTCTGGTATGATAAAGAAGAGTCTAGTACATACAATTTTATTGAGATTTCTTCCACAATATGAGGCAACACATGAGGGCGTGTGTGGCGCAGTGGTCAGAGGCGCCCTGCAGCAAACATGTGGAATCGAAGTCCATGCTCATGGCTCACCAGGCTTTTAATCCCTCCCGGGTCTGCAAATTGGTACCAGACTTGTCTGGGAGGATAGCAACACTGGATCAATACATCGGTAAGCCACCACGAGTCATTGGAAAGGCCAAATACGCATTCAATCACCTCCAAACGATGCTTAATGAAATCGAATGCATGGCGCATTCCTCAGGGATTGATCAACGCCAAGAGTTCAATCTTTAATTAATTAATGAGGCAACGGTCTTTAAAATACGATAATTTTTCGTCATGACTGGAAAAATAGCAGCTAATGATCGTTCCCTAGTCCTCAAAAAAGTGGCTTGAGCAACAAGCAAGAGCAACCAAAGTGAAAAAGAAGAACTTTGGATTATTATCTGCATTTATAAATGAGCCATACAGATAGAGAATCTATCATCATTCCTTATCAATTAAATGTTGTGATAGCTTGCAAACAGTCCTAAAAGGTAATTGAAGTAGGCGGTCTGGTAATGCGGGATGAACCACGAGTTGAGTAGCTATAAAACCTAGTAACGGCTGCATGAACGTCCACACTTTCGATGAGATCATTCCACACGGTCATTTTTCTTCAGCTACTGTAAAAAATCCTTAACAAAAAAAACTTAAAAAATTAGAATAAAGATTGGTTCATCAGGTAAATATCAAACGGTTCCGATGAAAAAACATGTTCCACATTAGTGATGAACATCGACGTCACAACATTCCACGCAGTGTTGAAATGACTCAACAGTGCACTTCGATTGTAAGGTTACTTGTAGAAAACACAAAAGGAAAGGATAGCTACACATTGGAATTTAGGTTTCACAGGATTTGCTTAAAGGTGTCTGTTCCTAATTCGACTTTTCAATGATCCTTGAAGGTGTTCACATTGAACAGGTCAGCAGGTTTGGTGATCAGATTTGGTTTAACACTAAGCCATGTTAGCATCTTTTTATTTGAAGCAGGAAGAAATAGACAAGTACAAAATAAACATTTACACACGGAAAAAGCACCACCAGAATAAAACAAACTTTCCTTATTGACTATTTGAACAAAACCAGTAGTAGGTACCTAGAAAGAAAAAACGCTCTTTCAAGTGGACCAAGCATATTTTTCAACTCCACCCCGTTTATTCTGCCTTCTCCCAATGAAATAGACATTGCTCTAGAATAATGCCTATGGAAGACAGACCTGGAGAAATCGGTGACGGCAACTGAACTAACGGCAAACATTTTGATGTTACGATGGATGAAAGAATTTATGTGCCGTCAGTTTCAATTTCTGTACGACAGATATGTGGTGATGATTGCAGCACCAAAGTGGATGAACTAGTTTGTATCCTCAAAATAGTGGACTAGTTACTCTATAGGGTACGCCTTGGATGAAGAGTAGTTGTGATGAGTTACACCTATGATTCCTTTGAAATCAAAGTCATAGTCACAGAAGCGAAGACAAAAACTCGAAGTGTTCTGCATCTGTTCATAAATTTATCGATGAAACGAGTGCCTGACAATTAAACGTGAATAATTGGCAAATATTTCCATCTGAATCAGATACTTCTTTTCTTGCTAATCGGAACAAGACGCACAAACTCACTTATATCTGTAAAGTAAACGAAAAAAAAAGAAGATAAAGATAAAGGATTCGGCGGTGATCGATCACTTCCGGATGTACTATGCATTCACCTCCATTCATGGCATCGTAGACGTAATTGAATGTGTGCGGAGCCGATCTATCTACTGAGCGTTTTTAACCGTTTAGATACATAAGACTGCTACCAATTTGCCAATCTCGGTGGGATGGTGGAAATCTTGGTTTCGCTGGTGTGCGGGATCGAAACAACTACTCCGTGTGGATTGCTGGACTCCTCTGAACACCGCGCTCACGCACCGCAAACAACTAAGGTGAGAGCGATGTCTTGAATCTGCTTAGTATTTTAAGGGACTATACGCCTAAGGCTTGAATAAGATTCAAAGATTCATTCAAGACGTTAGCTGTTTATGAGACGGTTTTTTTCAAACTCGGAAGAATAGACAATCAGTAAGTAGAAAGCTCATCAGCTTCCAAGAAATCCGCATTGTAGTTTTAGTTAGCTCAAGAAGCAGAACGAGTCTCGGTTCATCATGATGAGAACTGATGAAATAAGAGGGCAGATATTTCCCCACCTTCGTTTCCAAATAAAGATGTCTAGAACATGCTTCCTGCAATCACTAACTTTTCAGCATGTGTTTCCGACTCAATCCGTTGAGTAGGACTATTCATCACGAGGAGGTTGGACCATCTGTCGGGAAAAGTGTTTAACCCATTTACGGACACTGATCGAGTTTCTTAGAGGAAATGGCGAGTGTCATAGCGGCTACGCTAGGAACAAGTAATTCATGAAACTCTCAAAGAAAGGTACGCATGACATGTATGAAGTGACCAAGCACTCCTTTCGTATGACAACCATATCGATTGCATCTCTGCTAGAGATCCACATGGTTTAATGAATTGGAAAAAACGCCATGCATTAGTGATCACAGCTGGAAATAATGAGTGAAACAGAAATCAACACATTAACACTAGGAATGGTATCATTCAAATCAACCAACAACACTTTGGAGCAGTGCTGCTATGAATCCTGCAGACCGGGGATATGTTATTTCTTTCAAAAGATCTTACACATCTCGATAATAGCAAGCTTCACAATATTCATATACCCTAACAAATGAATGAAGTCCAAATCTCTTAAGTATCATAGACTATAAAGGTCAAGAACGAAGCTACTCTCGTATTGTACTTTAAACAGGTAGTGACTACACATAAAGAAGAAGCTAGAATAAAAATTTGAGAAAAAGCAGGAAAGAACGAGTAACGAAATAAAGACGAAAATGATCGAAGAATTGGAGTGTCCGTTTTTTTTTTCCACCACCTATAATAAAAATGGTCACGCTTGCCATCGAATAACAGGAACCTGCATCAATAAACTCCATCAGTAGTAGTACACCAGACCTGCTCCATGGACTTCCATCTCGTAGATAGTCGGGTTTTGCTGCGAAATGGTTGTGTTAGTTGTCGACATGATGGAAATTTTAAGGACCTTCTCAATTTAGATGATCTTGTTGGAAGAATGAATAATCCTTTCACCTCTCTCATCTTCCCACGATTTTGAACCAATTGTATTTTTAATGGTTTTTTTATAAAGGGTGCAGAGGTCATTAAACGTGGATTATAGCCGACCTGCCTTCTCGGTGTGCAGGCTGATTGGATAGACGGATTTCTTGTTTGTGACTTGACTTCAAGGTTTCCTACATTAAGGAAAATGTTTCGGTCTATGTGACTTCCTTCCTGAGTTACGTTTTTATTAAAAACCTGTGAATAATTGAATAGGGCCTAAATAGTTAAGAAGAGATTCAGGTGACACCTCTAACAAATTGACCTCAAATTATCTTCAAAAATCCTTCAAAGTACACGCAGCCGTAGCAATCTGTCATAGAGAAATCGGGTCAGCTACTTGTAGGTACCCTCTCGAAACAAAAACATAGAAGACTTTACAAGCGTTATAAGTTTAAGAGCGATCGAGGCCCATTGGGTAGTTCTAGCGCTTAGTGGCAAGGAATACAAAAATGTAAATATGAATGTAAACATGAAAATAAATTCGACTTCAAAGATATGTATAAATATATGAATATCTTTTCAAACCACCCGTCTTTCGCATCTATTTTGTGGATCCAAACATTTCCTGCATCGATTCGTTACCACTGGGAAAGTTGCACAATGGTAGTGATGCTGATAACCACGAGCATGGCGCTGGTTCGATTCCGCTCAGTGCTCACCATGCCCTTCATCCTTCTGGCGTCGGTAAGTTGGTACGGGACTTGTCTGAGAAAAGTTCGCTCTCTGGAATCAAAGTTGGAAAGCTCTTCCTCGGCTATCTACTCTAGCTAACTCATGACTCCAGGGAGAATCGATTCGTACAGCACTCAACGACATTCGTGATAAAAGAATATTACTGAAGCAGCAGCCGAAGCCACACCTAAAAGTGGGAAGACCTTCGACGATGACGGATTATGAGGAAGCGAAGCCGAATATATGAATATAAAGCCAAAAAATAAATGGCAATCTTATTATGGTCAGAAACACAAAGAAGAAAAAATTAACAATGAGTAATAACAAGTTAAAAAATGAGTTTATATTTTGAGACAAGTAATTCACACCTTTAGAACCTGAAATGAGTGTGTTTTCAAGAAACAACATTTATTGCTTTCGGAAGTATGCCAAAATCAGTTCGGTTTCCTGTCACCTGCAAGTCCGACAACAATGATAAGCACCTTCAATGCTGATTCTACTACAATAAAAAAAGTTTGAACACTTCAGTAAGTATTTTAGCTCACTAATAGGTTAACGTGAAAATCTTATGGAAGCATCAAGTTGATGGCATGCTATCCTTTGTGTCAGTGTTGTGGTAACGAAGATTCATAACTGAAGTTTAATGTGGAGTTTCGAAAAGTGTAGATTTTAGATCAGGTGATGATGTTTCCAAAAAAAGCTGAGTTCTTAAAGAAGATAAGCAGAAGTGCTTTAGTGGAGACAGACAACAAGAGGTGGTACAGTCGGATTCCCTGTTAAGCCAAGCGTTAATGTTAAAACCACAGTGCATTGTCTAAGCAACAACTCGGTGAAGGTTCCTCACGCCACATAACCTTGGGAAAAACTCGTCATCTACAGTGACGAACAGACGACTCACCGAATGAACGGCACCAACCGAACGGTGCTCGGAAGCTCCACCATATCATATTCTTACAAAAGGATAAACTGATAAACCTTTCGACGCTGATCAGTCTCTGAGGGGTCCGCTGTGCTTTCCACTTAGCAAATATCAGTAGGGATGATTAAAAGTATGTTTGAACAATGTAATGGCTTGCGCTGATCTACTGGACTGTTAATTCAGTAACGCTACCTTCTCATACGTACTCCTGTTCTATTCCCGAAAGAAAGATGTGATGCACAGCGAGTTATCAAACCGAACAGAACCCAGTGGACTCAACAGGGAGGAGCATGGTATATTGGCACTCGTACGGCGATTATCAGAACGTCAGATGACACAGGTGATCTCTTCTCATACAAGTAAAAGGATAAAG
Source organism: Angiostrongylus costaricensis (assembly GCA_900624975.1). Classification (NCBI taxonomy): domain Eukaryota; kingdom Metazoa; phylum Nematoda; class Chromadorea; order Rhabditida; family Metastrongylidae; genus Angiostrongylus; species Angiostrongylus costaricensis. The sequence continues at coordinate 36,687 of UYYA01004133.1, read as the reverse complement.
AATATATAAATGCGTCGCTTTCCTGTTCAGGAATCACGACGTTGTTAAGCAGCATATATTTACTTCCATAGAAAAACACAATACAATACAACAGTAGCTGACGTTTCGGCAGTATCGCCTTCTTCAGAGCCTGGAAGGTATACTGATATACAATCTACTAAACCAAACGCTTCAATAACACTTACGAAAGAACAAAAGACTCTGTGGTAATTACATGATCAACAGCTTCTCGAAAAACTCACCATATTTATTCTTCCTTCATGTTCAACAAAAAGTTCGAAGATGGCTTGCATTAGTTGTGAAGACGGGCCAATGGATAGAATAACCTGGTTTTTAAGCCTAATACTTGCCCAGTTACTTAACCACATTCCAGCTAATCTTGCAAACACCAAAGCATTCCTAAAACGTCTACGTAAAGCGTCTCCTAGTAACGCGTACGTGGTGGAGTCCTTCGACCTTACCGCACTGCACACCAACGTGTCGAATGACTCCGCAATGCAAGCCAACTTCGAACTTCTTATTGAATTTGAAGGAAGAATAAATATGCATGCCTTGACCATCCAGCAGCTAATGGCTCTCTTAAAGGAATGCCTAAACTGCTCGATTTTCAGATGGTCTGGGAAATATTTCGCGAAAATAAGGGGGTTGGCAATGTGACAGTGACTGGCACCAAGCGCTGCCATTGTGTTTATGTCTAAAATAGGAGACTCTGTTCTCGATCTCTGGCCACTACTCTACTGCAGATATGTAGATGAGCGTTTTGTCGCCTTCTCTACGCAGGATAACATAGACAAATGCTTTGAATTATTGAACGAGCAGTCTGAGTTCATCAAGTTTATCCGGAAGAAACCGAAAGAGAACTGGCTTCCATTTCTTAACGTTCAAGTGAACTTATCAAGTGGCGGTTACGTGACAAAGTGTTACCGAAAACCAAGTAACAAGAATATCATCGTTCACTTCCTTTCTTCCCACCCTTCACACACAAAGAGGGCGCTTGTGAGAAACATGTTTCGAACAGCCACCTCTGTGTGCACAAGTAGAGCTAAAGGAAGAATCGCGCGACCTGGCTCGGCAAATAGCCATCTCCAATGGCTACGAAATAGTAACCCCACGAGATAAGTTTAGAAGGAGAGCGACGCGCCCAAGCGAAACACTTGGCCAGAAGAAAGTCCTATTTATGTTGCCTTTTATTAGCAATGAAGTAACCGTAGCTATTAAACGATGCTTAAAAAGGGCAGGTCTAGAGGAAACAGTAGCGATAGTTGAAATACAGCCGGCTACTCAACGTCGTCAGTTAGTTCGCAACCGTCAGCATAACCGTCTATGTGAAACAACAAATTGCGTATTTTGTCCTTACGGCAGGGACGGTAATAGCATGAGTTCAGGTACGATATACCTGATCTCTTGTAATAATCGCGGAGATGAATATATTGGCGAAACGGACAGAACTTTATGCATCCGTATAAAGGAACACATAGATGGCAAACGAAAACTAAGACAAAGAACCCCACTAGGTACGCATAGGATACAAAAGCATAGCGGAGACGATTTTGAAGTAAAAGTCAATATCCTTGCACAGGAGTCCGAAACACCAGCGCGAAAACTTTTCGAGGCTTTTTGGATAAATGCCAAAACCCTACAATGAATAGAAGGGATGAATGCCCAGAGGTCATACTCGACCTGACCCTATATGTTCGCATCAATTTCTGATGTGGGATGGTGCAGTCATCAACCATATGCGACTGTAATCAGCTCTTCTAATCTTTCTCACTGGAAGTCACGCAAAAAAGCGGAGAGTTTTCGAGAAGCTGTTGATCATGTAGTTACCATAGATTTTTTCGTTTTTTTGTAAGTGTTATTGAAGCGTTTGGTCTAGTAGATTGTTTACCAGTATATCCTTCCAGGCTCTGAAGAAGGCGATACTGCCGAAACGTCAGCTACTTTTGTATTATATTGTGTTTTTCTATGAAAGTAAATGTATGCTGTTTAACAACCTCGCGACTGCTGAACAAGAAAACGACGCATTCATATTTCAATGCCGAGGTTACTAGAAAGTCGATCCTGGGAACTGTATAAAGGTTATAGTTCTGGACGTTAATAAATATATGAGAGATATGCCGTCTATTTGACTTCATCAAGCATCGTTGGAGCTGAATGAATGCATGTCTGGCCTACAAAATGACTAGCAGTGGTCTACCGTTGTATCCAGTCAGTGCTGGTATCCTCCCAGACATGTATAGCACCAGTTTTCCGAGCCTGAAGTAGTGGAAGAGTTGGTGAGCCCAGGGTGCTGAACGAATCAGTGGCCATTGTTATTACAGGGCACCACTAACGAATGCGCGACACCTTTACAATGTTCTCATAAAGAGCTACAAAACGACCTATAGTAGTTACAAGCTCACTAGTAAAAATGGTAAACATATCATCCAAAACTATATTGATTTAACTGGATACGGTAAGAGTCATTTTTGGAAGTGAAATGAGACCGTATGAAAGCTTGCGAAGAGAACCAGCGCACAGTATGAGTTGTGAAAAGTGAAAACGTTGTGAAAAGAAACCGAAATTTGTGGCGAAGGAGAAAGTGTGAGACAGTGGCCTTGATGAAACGACTTAGGCGGATCATCTCTGAAGATCGAATTCAAATCGCTCAATTTCCTTGAAAATAATCGGAAACTTGAAGCATACAAGTTATTATAATCTACCCGACTTTGAGACGATGAAAAGTTTTGGAGATCATCGAATATTCTCGCAATACGAAATCCTCTCTCGTCGTCCCGAAATGGAAAATGCTTCTGATCGGTAGTCAAATCGCAAAGAGAAACTGCGAACAAGATTGGATAACAGCACTGCCACTTCATACAACATCATGGAACAAAGCGAATATTCTGGGTCAGTGGTTTCCATTGAACACAAAGACTTGCACTGTTTCAGCTGTGATTTAAGTGAATAGCATAAAAAACAGCTCGAGGTTTCAACAACTCTAATCTTGCGTTCAGAGGGTTTTCAAAGTTTTTTCTGTCTCTCAGCTAGTTCTTTCGATCACTTGCCATCAGTGGCCAACAGTCAACGGGATTGTCTGGGTAGCCCAAATCGGCATTGAACCAGTCAAACTGAGGCCATAGTTACAGTCACAATCTTAACCTTTTTATTTACAAATATCTACAAATATTTGGTTTTGCAAATATCTCAGCATTATACAAGTTATATTTCGCAGCATACCCTGCCATTAAAAAAGGAATAGGCAGTAAATAAAAAGGTTAAGATTGTGATCATAACTATACCCTCAGCTTAACTGGGTTCAATGCCGATTTTGGGTCCCCAGATAAATCCCGTTAACCGCTAGCACTGACCGATAGAACTAGCTGAGAGACAGGCGAAACGAAGGACCCGCATGGTGTGGTGGTGAACGCGTAACTCCCCGGAAAGGATAATAGCGTGTTCGTTCCCCACCACAGACACCTGCGGTCCGGAGTTTTGCAAATATCTCAGCATTATACAAGTTATATTAAGCAACATACACAGCCATTAGAAAAAGAATAGGCAGTAAATAAAAAGGTTAAGATGGTTTTCAAAGTGTTTTGGGATCACACTGAGGCGTTGACTTCACTGGTAAATGGACCACTGGGAAGAGCTTTATGAAACCTCCACTAAAGAGAAGGGCACCGTAAGGTTTCTCCTAGTGAAGTGTGTCGAATGCCGCCACAACTAGAGTGAAACCAGAACGGTCGCAAAAAAGGACTGATGCAAGAACAAAACCGGTACCTGGGTTGAATTTTCAATGGAAATAAACCGTTTGAGAGAAAAAATATGTGAGACACGGTGAGAACACCTGAAAGAAAAAGGGGTCTGGCAAGAGAGAATATGTTTTATCATCTTCTTTCCACATTACAAATGAATATGAAAGAAAAAGGTTTCTCACCTTTTTTCTAAATTTTTAGTTATTATTTTGGGTATAACTACTGCTGATTCTTCATAAAATACTATGACTGTGATCGCAAAGGACTTGCCTTTGTGGATTGATTGCCCTTCCGTCAACTTTCTGGGAAGTCAACAGTTGAGTACGCCATTCATTCATCTGACACCATCCTCTTTTAGTGTTATTACCGAAGGTATCGCTTTAATTTTAAAGCTTCGTTCCTTAAAAACCATTATTATATGCCGATCCAAAGTGGCTCGTTTTTGAAACAGATTCTCCAGATATATCTTCAATAGGGCATCATTCAGTCGCAAGGCAACTGTTAAGCGATGTCTATCGTAAAATCGGCGATTGTCTGTAGGGAAGACTATCACTATCTTTTCTAACTATTTAGAGATTCTGTTTGAACGTAAAGAATAGAGGATAGAGTAGAGTTATAAGGTCTTCTTCAAGAGTACGCTCATTGCAACCACACGAAATGGGGCAGAACCTGCGAGGAGGTCGAAGAAGCCTGAAGCTGCATGGGTAACATCTAGACCGTCAGTTGAGTCAAAGAGTTATTTGAAGTTTTGACAAAGAAGGTTTCTAAGGCCAAAATCTTGCTTTGCGCGACACCGACGTCATATTTTGTGCAGACTTCAACATTGCTTTCATTCGTTTTTTCATATTTATTATGCACGAAAGTCTTCGAGTTTTTGCATGCGAGTTCGGCTACTGCTCGAGGATTTTCACCCTCTTTACAAGTGCCGTTCACAGTTGATTCAGTTCTTCTTGAAATTTTGGGTTATGCGTGATTCGCCATTTCAAAGTAGAGGGAGTGCGCTGACCTCAGACAACCAATTTTCTGGTACCGGTAGGATGGGGGGTTCACGGACCTGTATCGCGGGCAAGCCAGCACTTTGTTCCTTCAATCAAAACAACTAAATTCTTAAAAAGCATAACAAAGTGGTAGGGAAAAGTCACAGTTGCTATTTCTTTGTGTTGACTACTAAAACATAAACCAATACTTTAGTTGCGACGAAGACTGTCCACATTACACAAGGAACCGCTATACTCAAGACAGAGCTAGGCACAAAGCCTCAGGCATAGAGAAGAATTCATGCCTTCATGTTGTATCTCACCTGTAGATTGGGTTTTTATCGCAACGGTAATTAAGATAAAAAGCCATGTTCGAATAGTGTGTTGGCGTTCGTATCTCTCGAGTGAGCAACGCCCCCTTCAGTTGTCCTAGCGAGCCGTGGAGACGAATTGAAACTTCGCCGACATATTCGAGTCAATCAGTGGTAAATGGGATGACGGAAGATGCCATTGCAAGTGATAAGCAGGCACAAATCTGTTCACCACCACAAGGTGTAAAATAAAGAGGTGGACTGGACAAATATTTCGACTCGCACATTTGTTATCACAGTGCAATTGTATTGGAGCACTAGTGTAGTAATTCTTTCAAAGAAAGAGTGGAATCCATAGCATCTGTCCTTGAAAAAGTTTGAAACACTGCGGCATTAAACGTTTTCGAATTATGACTGACCATTAACATTCACCATTTAGACTTTGAACTAGGCCTTATCTAAAGCAATGGGATGACTTCTGAGCTGTACAAAATTCACATAAAGATGGCCTTGGCCAGCTAGCAGATATTCTACCATGTCTCCTTCTTTTTCTTAAGTCTCGAAATTTTTTCCATAGTAACTAGTAAAACGCAAATCAAATGTTATTTAATGGACAGTAAAAATCCACCAACTGGTCTGCTTCGTAGATTACGCAAACTCAGCGGCGGTTACAAATCTCGGTTTGGCTGATCATGAGCTTTGCCCTTTATAGACAATTATTCTAACAAAAAATACAAGTGACTAGGAGATGAGACCTGTAATTCATCGTCGTAGATAAAAACTGAAGTCAAGGCATGGAAATTCATGAGAATCTTTGGTGTTCTTCCTATGAGTTTCCAACAGAAACAGTGCTAACCCAACCACACCGCAATTGAACGCTACGCGGGAATACCGTCTCACTTCGGCACTCGAAGAATTCGCTACGCTTACTAGATATCGTCTCAAAGTGTATCTCTAAAGGTCACCCTTTTATTGTAATATGAAATAAAAAAGAGCTTCCTCAGAGGGAAAACTTGCAACGCCGTAGTCAGACGTCTTCACAATACACGCATGATCGCCGGTTCGATCTCGCGTCCACAACAAATTACGCCGTTATCGCCACCGGGATTAGAAAATTGGTGCTACGTGGGGAAAAAGCACTGATTTGAAACATCGACAGGCTGCCGCAAGTCACTGAATCGGACAACATTTAGTCACCTCTATGTGACGTGGATTGCCTGGGGGATCCCTAAGGGGTTGATCAGCGTCAAAAGCATTTATTCTCCTATGCCAACGAGTACAAAAGCGATGCGGAAAATGATGAGTGTCTGCGGTCGAGTCACTTTACTCATGTTGATGAGTTGGTGCATCTTTGCAAAAAAGTTCGAAGCTTTTCCACTCTGACAAAGTAGTGAAACCTTGGTTTTCTAGGGCATACAGGATGGCTTTTCTCCTCCTCGTTGAAGAGTCTATTGCTTCAATATGTGTGGTTTAAGCGAATTCATTACTACAAAACAAAAGTCGTTTTCCTTGCCCTTACATCGATGCTATTGTGCCAGTGCAATTCACCATTCGTAATTTGATGTTACACGACGAATATTCACGACGTTATCAGTTCCCCTAATTCCACTGACATTGAAGGAACGCAGGAGGTGTGGTCAATTTCTGGCGTGAAACGCCCACCCACTCCATTCATCTATAACGAGCGTAGATACCTTCGAACCAGGTCACAGTGTTTACAAGTCGAAATGACCTCTGAGGAATTTAATCCGAAAAACACACTTTTAACTGCAATACTAACTGTTGTCAAGGCACGTTTAGCGTCACAGTAGACTGGTTGAATTCAATGAAAATGAGCCGAACGTTTAACTATGAAAGGAACAGAGCACTCCGGCGACAATTGCACTCATTGAGTGAAGGAGAGGAACGGCAAGATATGCGTTACCTTAATTGGCTCTTGGGAAACTGACATAAATTGAAAACCAGGGCTAAAGTTATTATTATTATTATCATTATTATTATTATTATTATTATTATTATTATTATTATTATTTATCCAGGGCTGTCAATCTTACGACATGACGAACGAAATATTGTTAGCCGTCGGATTCAGGTGCTGATTACCTTAAATAATGCACGATTATTTATTGAAAAAGATGAGAGGATAATGCCCTTAGCGTCGATCAATCCCTGACGGATGGCACAATGCATTCGACTTCATCGGGCATCGTTAGAAGTGATTGATTACATATATAGCTTATACATTGACTCGCGGTGGCCTATCGATGTAGCGAGTCAGTGCTGCTATCCTTCCAGGCGAGATCTGGTACCAACCTGCCTAGCTCGGAAGTATGGAAGACTTGGTGAACCTGAGAACTGGGATCGAACGGACATGTATTGCAGGTACCTCCAACCACAGCGCTACAAGCGCTCTTAAAAAAGATGCAACTCTTTTTATTTATGGCTAAAAAAGTTTTGACTTTCAAAGTTCAAAATCGTATATCATTTAGAAAGTCTTAAAATATTTTACTGCTGAGAAGTTAAAGAACTTTTATGACGTTAAGAATGGAATGTGCAGGTTTAGGGTAGTATCGAAAGGATAGGGCAAATGCAGTTTGCCACCCCAAAGCCATTTATAGCCTTGTGATCGTCTAAAACACTTCAAGAGAGTCGGTAGTAATTCACAAAAATCAGCAAACAGAGCTGCCACCAAAATAGAGTGTAGGCCATACTGAAAACAGAACTAAGATTGAAGCTAATTTCTAGAATGGAGAAGCCACCAAACTATTTTGTTGAGAACCGCACGGGAAAATGGAACAGTTTTGCCAAGAAGTTGACAATAGAATCTTTGCAAAGATGGACAGAATGCTCGTAAGTGATGGAGTAGGTTGGAAAACTGAAGATGCAAAAGTATGTGAAGAAAAATCGATGAACGTTATTTCATTGATAAGCTAATGCGGAGAAGAGTTTCAGTGAGTGGGAGCTCGTCGTTCTTTTGGAGAAAGTAAAACTACGCTGGAAGAATAAAAAAAATGATTCGGAAAACAAAGGATAAAAAAGCCGAAATGCGATGCCCAGGAGAATGTAACTCTAAAAGTGTCAAAATTTTCAAGAATAACAGGAAGGGAAGAGATTTGGAAATGATGTGGGTTGTAACAAGTTGAATATTCATTTTTTGATGATTTATCAATTATAGATGAAAAATAAATTGGGTGTCTGATGACGTCATATGATCTAGTTAAATGGAATTAGAGAAGACAAAGATATGAATGCTGAGTTTCACAGTTGATGGGGTAACATAACTAGGCTATCAGATGGTATCAATCAGTTTGAATGCATCACGAAAACCCATCGCCCACCTGCTTCTCCGCAGTCCACCCTTTTCATAGGTCAGACTTCTCGTAAAATTTAAATTTTTAGATCTTCTGTCGTTAGGTATTTTAGATAGAAACTTAATTCGATTGTATTATATAAGGAACTGAATGCATATTTACCCTATAAGATCACTTACCGAGGCGTAAGAGCACACCAACTCAGTCTTTTTATCCTCCTAGGCAAGTCTGCGCTACCGTCTTGATGGTGCGTTTGTCTGCCCAGGGTAGGTGACCGAGCCAAAGACCATGTGTGCATTGCAGGGCATTTATAACTATTGCGCTTCAAATGCCCGTAAGCACCTTAGAAATGTAGGTACTGCTGGTCACGAAATTTGAATTTAAAATGAGAGAAGTTAGTTATCATTCGGAGAACAAAATTGTTCTGACATGATCTTGCTTGGGGTCCAAGTTTTGCAAATATCTTAGCATCATAGTGGTTAAATTGCACATCATGCCCTGCTTGAATACACCATTCCCGTAAAAACGTTCCCACAATAAAGCCAAATTAGCTAGGGCGAAACCATGCTGACCCAAACCCAGACGAATGCAGTGTCACCTTACTACTTTGAGACATTGTGGCTACTTCCAGAGCTTGTAGCTTGATTCAGGTTTGAACAGCGGTGAAAATTCAAAAGCAGGACCTCAATAACACTTTGAAGAATGCGAATAGGTGAAGTGTGGGAGTGGGCAAGGCAAAAAATTTATAAAGGAATGGTTTTTAATTACCAGTCTTGAGAGCAGCTGCTTAAGTGTTGCAATGTCTATGAATGAACAAATAGAAGTAGAATAGAATAGGCAAGAATTTTAAGAATAATTGAGAGTGAAGGACAAATAGTTTTCGTATGAGGTAATCGTAAAGGAAAACGAGCACAAACTAATCGCCATGGCAGAATTTTGAGGCCATATCACATCGTTGGAAAACATGTCAGTCTTGGCATAGACATTAAAACTAGCGATAATGGGCAGTATATAAGCCTGTTGCTCTGTTGGGAGGGGCACATTACGCTTCCATGTGAATTCTGTGCGGTTGGTCTCCACGCGACATACTCAGTGGAAGACTCATAAAAAGCGGTGAGTGTGCAAAGAAACTATTCTGTGTTCAATGTGATTGAAATCTTGGTTTAGCATTTTCTCTGTTTGACTATGTAGGTGTTTGGTCGAATAGATTACTATCAACTTGACCATTCCATGCTCTGAGGAAGGCGAAATCCGCCGAAACGTCATCTTATTCGTGAATAAAAAATAGAATAACACCTCGCGTTTGCTCAACAAGAATACGAAGAATTCCTTCATCAATGGCGAGGTTAATAGAAAGTCGGTCGTGGGATTAAAACTAGCGTTAATCGATGCCGCTCTAAAGGGCAGTCCGCAGATGTGATCTTCGCGATGCAGTGAGAGATAACTTTGGACAGCCACCGTAGGGAGTGGTACACGCCGAAGGACCCTGGCAGTTATGGTCCGTCCGTCGACAGACGTAATGCGCAACCGGCAACCGACGTGTACAGAACGTTTGGCCGATTACACGTCATTGTAAAGTTGAACGCAGGCTCGTTCTTGACAAAGAAGCGTTACACGATTCGTTAGTTGTGACAATCGTCGCCGAACTGTAATTACTGTACGGTCAGTTCCCAGGATCAACTTTCTATTAACCTCGGCATTGGGATATGAATGCGTCGTTTGCCTGTTCAGAAATCACGGCGTTGTTAAACAGCATACATTGAAATTCATAGAAAAACACAATACAACAGTAGCTGACGTTTCGGCACTACCGCCTTCTTCAGAGCCTAGAAGGGTATACTGATATACAATCTGCTAGACCAAACGCTTCAATACCACTTACAAAAAGACGAAAAACTCTATGGTTTATGACCAACAGCTTTTTGAAAAACTCACCGCTTTTTACGTGACTTCCAATGAGGAAGATTAAAACAACTGATTATAGTCGCATATGGTTGATGACTGCACCACACCACTTCAGAAATTGATGCGAACATACGGCATCAGGTCGCGTATGACCTCTGGGCATTCATCTCTCTTATTCATTGTAGGGCTTTTGGCATTTATCCAAAAAGCCTCAAGAAGCCTTTCGAAGCCATCACCATAGGTTTCCGCTAAAGCTGTTTGAATTCAATGAAGCTTTACCAACTTCTGAGGTGCGTTCTTGCAGGACCGCGATGATAGCGACATAGGTTTACACTTACCTACGATTTCGGATGTCCATCTTAACGTGAGTGATGCAACCAAGGTATGAAAGCCTTTGCTGTACAGCTCGGTGACAAAGTGATGTTATAAAACTGGGATTCACTAGTCTTCAGTCGTTTCACTGAACCAAAAGACTACGGCAACCGTAAAGCTACGAAAGCCCGTTTTTGTGTGTTGCAAATGTTTTTTTAGTGAATATATACAGATCGATTGTTAAACATCGCATACCTTTTAGTGATGGCAAAAACACATTAGAGAATCAAAATATGTACGGAGAAAAATCGGAGTTTTGTGGAAGGTTTGCTACCAACAGTCGTTGACTGGTTCACGGAAGGTAGTTCGTAAAATGCTATAAAACTCTGTGCAAACGATATTTTAACTTTTGTTCCCTGCCTAATCTTTTTCATGGAAGTGTGCTGTGAAGTGTATCCATAAGAACGCTAAGACATGAAAGTAACTCGAAGAAAACTACTTAAAGAAAGAAAGAGTAAGCAGCAAAATATAAAAAAGTTGAAGGATTGCGATTTCGGCTGCAGCCTCAGCTTAACGAGGTTCAATGCCGATTTGTGTTCTCCAGATCATTTCAATTGAAGGATTGCTGATAGCACCGTGATAGTAAAAAACTGGCCGAGAGAAAGGCAAAGTAAGGGCCTCGGTGGTGCAGTGAGCAACACGTGAGTCCCTAGAAAAGGTAACCGACGGCTCGAAGCTGGCCTAGGCTCCAGGGTTTTTCAAATGTCTCAACTCCATTGTAGTTGTATTTCACACAATACCCTACCATGAAAAAAGAATAATAGAGAGTAAATGCAATGTCAAAAATCATTGCATAATTGCCCGCAGATTTTACGGTACCATTCATTGAAAGCGGCATATGTAGCGCAGTGATCGGAGGTACCCTGCAGTACACATGAGATTGATCCCGTGTCACAAGCTCATCAACCCTCCATCTCTCCGGACTAGGCAAGCTGGCACCAAACTTGTCTAGTAGAATAGCAACACTAACTCGATTGATCGGCAGGCCACCGTGATCCTAACGATGCTTCGTGAACTCGAGTGCATGGCGCACTCCCCAAGTATTGATCAATATCGAGAGCTTCTCTTTTTTTATTCGTTGAAAACGAATACTGGAGAAATAAACCATAGTAAATATGAGAAAAGATCAATGAGTACAATTAGACATAAAAAAGTAATTTCTTATGAGGCTTTTTCGACATAACGTGAAAGAGAGCATATTAGCCTGCAGAAGTCTCTTTTTAGGAAAACTCTCCAAGCCAATTAATTCCTCGTTTCGATTCCTTCTCCTTCCTTCGTAACAAGGACTGAGAAATAAACGTCATGTATAAGGGAATTTTATTTCGAGAAAACATTACAACAGAAGATCCTAGTCATGACCGATGCTTCTGTGGTGCGATTCCCATTTGTTTGCAGATGATCGACAACATAACTTCATCAGCTCCAGCGCCAACAGAGTGGAGTCGCAGGTCGCGATGCATCCGGCACACCGGATTCTCCCACGTGAAACCGTTTCCGCCCCAGAACTAAAAAGCATCAAGTTCACCTTAAAAGGAAAAGGTGAGAAGTAAGCATTATCGTTTTTTGGCAAATGTTCTCAAATATTTAAAGCGATGTGTTTGAGGTCATTAGAAGAAATTCTTTTGAAGAGAGTACTCCTACAAGAAAAGTTATGGTGATTCACCTGTAAACAGCTGTCCGTCACAATCCGCGCCAGACGACCAGCTTTCAGTTTGGTCATCGAGGCAAGAAGCGTGACGTCATCGCCGTGAATTCTCGACAGCACGGCTCTATAATCCTATCAGGTTATGTCTTTGCAGCTTTTTGAGGGACGAAAACAGAATGACAATCTACATATATGGGAAAACGAGTACTGCCTAAAGATATGTGACAATTAGCAAAGTCGTTTAAGGTAAACAATTCTTCCCACAAACATTAGAAAAACTCTCATACAGCGATGAAATTCAAACGGTCAAAAACTCAGGACAAATCTGGTTACCATCTTCACCTTTCTGGAAAATTGATGCACAGAGAGAAATGAGCTAAATGCAATGTACCTGTAGAGAAGAGATCGTACAGCCTCCAATTCTGACTGCAGTTCGGCCAGTGTGAAGTGGACGGTCTGGAAGCGAGCACTTAGAAAAGAATAAAGAATGAATACTTAATAACACGAGAAACCAGCTGACATTTTCGCCTCCCTTTGATCATTAGCACATTCTTTTGGTCATTTTTTTGGGAACAAGATAAGGTTACGTACTCTTTTGATTCCACTTTGCCATACATCTTTTTTTTGCTTGCTATCATTTCTCACTACTATGCATTAAGTTCTCACTCATATTTTCGACGTATAGAGAACCAATTTTACGAATATTGCACTCTCATATGACTTCCGATGAATTGGATATGGAGCTACATGTCACGTCTCCAGGCAGCGCCACTGGGATAAACCTGGGCCGAAGGCGATCGTGGACTTCGACCTGAGACTATAGTGTGGTAAGGGCTTTCCTCTCCATTGAGTTGTGAATACTCATTCATATTTCTACAAATGTGTGGGCTTTCCTGTGTGTATGAACGTTGTAAGGTTTGTGTAGCGTAGCAATTAATGGTATCCTGCGAAGGGCACAAAAACCATCCCTCCGTGGTTGGAAAATTGGTACCAGATATTCAGAAAGAATTAAAGCACTTTTATATATTGATAGACCTCCAGTAAATCATTGAATGGGCCAAATATATATGGAGTCGTCTCAAGGATGGTAGAGATGGAGTCAAATGCGTGGCGGATCCCAACATGATCGACCAATATCTTGCATATTGAACGAACTGAAGAGTGAAGCGGAAATTTATATGGTCTACTATTGAGTGTTTTCCAGCAAATAAGTGAAATATCGCCTTTACGGGATCCCCAAAGACACCCACAATCTACCGGCCAACCGAAGCTACCCTTACGTGCACAGTCACCAAAAATGGTAACACAATAATCTTCGTACAGAAAATATGAAGGTTTTGTCTCTCTGAACTCGGAGAGCGCGCAAGGTCGGTCTAGCTCTCCACGAAGACGATAGCATGGTTTTACTAGAGCCTGCTCGAGTTAAAGGTGGTGTTTAGGTAAGAGGTGATTATATTTCGGCGTACAAAAACGATGTTCTAAAATGGTGACAGTGGAAAGATTTGTGATATTTCCCGTCAAGTCCATTTACACCCACAAAAAATTTTGCAAAAATTGCAGGAATAAATGCGCAATGTTGTTGGGATTTCCAAAGAAAAATGGGTAAAAGTGTGATTTTCAGAATAAAGTAGACTGAGGTCAACCAAATTACGATTGAAAAACTTTAGTTATGTCTAGAAATTCAAAATAGGGATTTGGAATAACCTATTTAAATTTAGCCCTTTCTGGCGTTGGTACCGTAGTAAGATTTCTCTTTGCAAGAACGTATTTCAGTGTAAGAGTGTTGCTTTAATGGAATCAAGCTAACACCAATGTCAGCTCGAAATCTCTGGTGGTCGAATTACTTACCTCGAAAAAAGCACACTACAAACAAAGTAGGACCAATGACGCAAATATTTCAGTGAACCATTATAATATCTACGGAAGACAAACGTGATCTGATGACGAGCCAGGAAATTTCAGTAAACAATTCTGTTGCGCGGAGTAAAACTTACGTAGAACTTACCTGCTGGTTGAGGACGGTACTACCGAATATCTTCCTCTCAGCAGCATAGTTTGCTGTCAGCGTTATACATCGTTGAATTGGTTCAAGCACTGAAATCATTTTATTCAAGAACTTTCAAACTAAACTCATGAAGGAAGGAGAAGCGCCTGACAGACAGCAGCTGCGACCAGTCTTTCATCCTGGAACTGAAGCATTTGATAGTAGAAGCCTTGTCCTTCTTCACCAATAATATGGCGTGCCGGTACCTTAAAAAACAGTTCTATCTTCCCTAGCTCACTTTTAATTTCTTACACTAAACAATCTACCACACATTTATAATATACAACTTCTGCTGTATTTTCACAAATTTTTCTGACATAGTCGCCAGAGCGCGTGTAGCGCAGTGGTTGGAGAAGCCACTGCGACACACACGTGGGATCGATCCCTGCGCCCATGACCCGCCAAACTTTCCATCCTTCCGGGATCGCAAATTGACATCAGACTTGTCTGCGAGGATAACAGCACAGACTCGACGCATCGCTAAGCCACTGCGAGTCATTGTAAAGGCCAGATATGCATTCAGTCACCTCCAACGATACTTAATAAAGTCGAATGCTTGGCGAATCCCTCAAGGATTAATCAACGCCGACATTTTTATCCTTTAGAGCTTTAACATAGCCGCCATGTTCCTATTATTTGGAAAAGAGAGAGGAAGACACTGAGTTCTTCTCACTGTCTTTGTGCTTTACCTTCCCCTGGCCTGAGTGCATCGTTAGGTTTGTCCATTTACCTACCCGCACATTGTCGAAGAAAATTTCCGCTGTATCCGAGCAATGCATGCCGAGTTTTTTCAAGTTTGCTGTGCGATGAACACCTGGAACACTTTTCGAAATCTTCAGAACAGAAAGAAATTTTAACGTTGTTCAATAATAGGTTTCTCTTTTCATATTTTTAATAGTAGCTGATCCATTGTCTTCAGAGTGGCTGGCCTTTAACAAATCAGCATAGTCGGCTATACGAATACTAGAATGAACGCAGAGAAAACTGGTAACCTTCTCAAATATTTTCCTTCTGCGGAGGGTAAAGGCTTTCACTTTCGTTGTAATTTTTTATGCTAAATAATATGTCGAGGAGGATTTCAAATGATAGGACTTAAGTCAACCAGCACAGGAAATGAAAGTGAAACAAATTTACTTCACTTCCATATTTGATTTCTTATCTCGCAAAGATAGGTGAAATTACGAGATATGTTAACCAGAATTCATGGAAATTTCACTCAATCCCACTTTCCCCACCCACTGTGATAACACTGGAATTCCGAGAAAGGGTCGCGCATTGATAGGCGATAAGTGGGCGAAGCGAAATTCCAACTTCTTGCATTAATCTAATAATGTTTGAGGAGTACAGTACTGTCCTCTCAGTAATCCAGTGATTAGAGTGATCTTTTTGCAGTAGTCTACGCTCTGCTAAAGAGCTTAGCAAAAACTGTACAAATCTTTTCAGGTAAGAATTCTACAAATTAGAGGGTCCTTTTATGGGGCCCTAGAAAAAAACTACAATTAGATGGCCTTTAACTAGGAAAATCACTACCAGCTTTTTTAGGCAAACAGGAAAATATTTTCGAAAAGCTACTTTTCTGTCCCTTGAAACAATTAAGCCTTTTTTCAGTTCGCTGCTCGTTAGCGCCCATTTGTTCCTTCCCTTTTTTCTAAAATCAATCCTCAAGATATCGTCTAAGATTGAGAAGAAGAATCCTACGAGACCAGGAAACAAACGTTGCTATGACCTGGTTCATTAAGCCTCACACATACGAGGCTCTTGTTTCGATGTGGTGACGGGTTGTTATTGCTGTTTACGAGCACACACGCCCAATCAGCCTGAAGACGAAAGAAATAAGGTAGTGAAATGGATGCTGAAGTTCCATTCTTAAGCAATTATGAACTTGAACTGTAACGGAATGTCAGAAAATAGTGTTTACACCTAAATTTTCCGAATCAAGGACCTATAAATTTTTCCTTGAAGGAGGCAAGCCGTTTTTTCTTCTTTGACACGCAGCTCATTGTGTGAACTTAGTTTGCGATGACGCCAGTCCATCCTTCAGCACGGAATTATGGCTTACATTGCGCAGTGCTGTTAACAACGTTTCCTTTTACTTCATTACGTAGTCTGGTAACGAAACCCTCTCGAAAGAGAGAGCACTGATTTCTTCTGCGGTTGTCCTTTCGCCTACTGAGTTAAAAACGAAACACCAATATGTCAACAGATCTCACTAAAATCTGTTTTATACCTGATATCCATTTGTAATCCACATTTTATGGCCATTGATGATGAGGTCGGAGCCGCTTCGAAGAGCCTTTGTCCTGATCGCTGATAGAGAAATAAATAATCGCAACACAAAATACATGAAATTCTAGCCTGTACCTGCCACATCGCTGCCTGCTTCTGGTTCACTGACTGCAATACAGGCAACAAGATCGCCAGCTATCGACGGTGCCAAAAATTCGGATCGAAGTGAATCGGAGCCGAATTCGGCAAGAGCCGGGGTCGCCATGTTTGTCTGGAAAGCCGTACACTTATTTGTAGTAGTGTTATAGTTCAGTAGTAGCGTGTCGTACAGACGACACCTCTGATGAAAACCCATTTCTAAAAGAACCTTTTACGTTATCAGCCGGATGGCTAAAGAACGACCTCAACAATCACGTGTCGTTCCTTGGATTTTTTCATACCACACTTTTCATTCTTTGCAGGCAATCAAATATCTATGGAAAAACTGCGAACTACTGGAAAATTGATCTGAGCGAACTGAACTTCGTTGAATCACTTAATAATAGTAGCACCAGCAATTGCAGTAGTAATAGTAATAATCATGCGCAATAAGAAACTCTCAGCAGTGATCAATTCCTACGGGATGCGCTATGCATTCGACCTCACTAAGCATCGATGGAGCTAACTGAATGAGTATCTGGCCTTTACGATTGACTCGCGCTGGCCCACCGATGTATCCAGCCAGTGATGCTATCCTACCTAAAGCGTGGTAGCAATTTGCCGACCCCGGAGGGATGGAGGGCATGGTGAGCCTGCGGCGTGAGGATCGATCTCATGTGTATTGCAGGGCTCCTACGACCACTGCGCTATATGCACAATAATTGGAATAATAACGATAATTATGAAGAAAATAATAACAGCAATAGCTAGTAGAACCAAAGTGTGGAGAAGGAGAGTGGCTTAAGTCTGAGCATTGAGACCACAGCTGCTTGGTTTTATTTCAGGAATGCGTAGAAGATGTCTACGGGATGTCCAAAACACGATAAAATTGCCGGCAAGATTGCCAAAGTTATTCACATAGAGGCCACAGATGAAGTCAGATGTTTTCAAAGTTCCTCCTTTGAGTAGAACCCATTGGGTAAATCTGGTTAGGAACAGATAAACACTTAACGAGCTCCTGGTCAATTCACTTGACGACAACCAGTAGTGATAAGACGGTGGCGGAAACATTTGAGAACTAACTGAATGTCAACTAGAAATGTTAGAAAGTGATCAACCGAAAAACTGCGTTCCACTGCCTGACTGAGTTTTAAAATAAATAGTACTACCATTATCTGACGAAAGAAAGTTATATTAGTCATGTTAAGTGGCACACCTGAACACACACTGCCATTGGAATTGCGGCGCAGTCAATCGAGCCCAGCTCTTCAGCGACAGCAACAGAGTACGAGAAATCCAATCCGAGTCCTCCGAATGCTGTAATGGAATGCATAAAACTGAGAATCGAATATAACTCAGGATGTAAACTAAAACAAAAGGTGGTGGTGATTACTCCTCTGAACCTGCCTTCTGGTTTATTAACAGCCAATACGCCAAGGTTTCCGATCCGCTTGAAGACGGCATGTGCGGGAAATCTGCAATCGTCCTCCCACTTCTTAACATGTGGGTTGATAGATCGATCAATGAACTGAAAGCTGAAAATATCCTAAAAATACTGTTTGCACAAGTCGATAAAATTAACCTATATAAAATCGAAACACTATTTTATTTAATTCAGAAATTGTCCACGTGCATGCATATCTCGCAAAAGTGGGAAGAATGGAAATTTTCACACGCAGCAATGAGATTTCGCATTAAGGTGGTGACGAAAGACCGTCTGAGATTTTATAAGAATCATTTCTTTTCTGCATTTCAAGCATAGTTCTACTTCAAAAAAGCTTTAGAACCACTGTAGACTTAGGAAAGATTACTTTTCGCACACGGTTTCGTAACGGTCACGTGACCTTTCCAAAATGATTCCTAGGTTGTTAGCGAGTTACTTTGACAACGTTTATAGGAAAATGGCTGACAAAGAGCGTCATTATAATCAGCTAACTCACCTTACGGAGTTCCCTGCGTATTTCCATATGCTTTTCAGTGTAGAGCATGTGATGTCTGCTGGGCAGAGAGCGAGCACCAGCTTTCAGGGCTGTGATCGACATCTCTTCCGATTTCACACGTTCGTCTTCACGATAGAATTCAATGAGGACATTTACTTGACGAAACTTGACGAACGAAAACACGAGCACAGTGATCGTTATATAAACGGTTCACTTGAATACTGTGATCACGCATACCATAAAGCATGAAAGATCTTTTTTATTGCTTTTAAACTTCTTTTGCTGTTATTAATACCAAAATTGTTTTTTGAGCGTGTCGGCTTCCTTTACAATATTTGCTGCTTATTACTAAACAGAAAATATCTGGATACTTTTCGCTATGACGTCCGAATTAGCCTTCCGCCAGCGTTCGGCTCTGATCAGAGTAGCAAAGAGGGGACTCTGCACCGTTCAGACCTCTGTTCTGCCTTGTTGTTGTGCCATTCTTCAATAAGAAAAGTCCAAAAATTACTATATATGTTCCAAAGTTTATGAAGATCACAGACAAAGAAGTAAGAGAATTTGCGAGAAGCATGACGGGAAAGAAGTAGGAAATGCTAAGAAAGTAAAAGTAAGAGAATTGTGGGTGTGAGAAGTGACACCTTAAATCCAGCTTCAGACTTTTCTGCACTTTCCGGAGTAACGGGCAATGAGTAGAGGAATAGTTGTAATTTTCCAGGATGGAATTCGATGATTGGGTACGGAAGGAGAATGGAGATGGAAAAATCGGATAGGTTGGTAGCTAGCCACGATGATGATGCGATTAAAAGGCGATTAGCAGAAGAACTGGCTAGATTGGCCGCGCCTCTACGCTGAACCCTCCACAAACGCCATCAAGAATCCGTTCAACGGGCTTTAAGTCATTTTTGTTCTTCACAGTGCGTCACCAACCAGAACCTGACCAAGTTTAAGTTCAAGACAATAGCTTTTACAGAGGTTTCAGGAGAGTAACATAAGAAAATCTACGGTCTCTAATGGAGTTTTTAAAGTCGAAAACTGCACTAGAACTACAATGCATTAGGCTAATGGAATAGAATAGAAAGGAATAGGAGTTTTTAAAGTCGAAAACAGCGCTACAACTATAATTCTCAAAAGCTGAACACACTGCCGAATTAGCACTAGGATAATGGAATAGATGACTTTAGAACTAATCAGTATCGATTTTATGAGTTTGTAATCCTTTCTATCTAGAACACTTACAATGACGAGATAACGTACTCGTTATCGCAATAGGCAGAAAATCCTCAGTGACCTCTTATTTGTCTAACACCTGAACGAGGCGCCAGCGTTATATCAAAAATATTGGGTGAGATCTTCTATGAAATGCGTGTGATGCTCGACCCATTCGCATTATTGTTCTCACAAATTCAGGTTATCCTTGTCAGTTGACTTTGATGAAATCTACCTTTCAGTGGACTTTAGAAGTTGCTGCTCTGCTAGTCTACGGTACTTCATCACATCACTCACACACCATCCTTAAGTGATGTAACCAACCCCGTAAAGATCTGGAAAGCAACGAATGGACCAGATCTCTGACAGTACTTGGAACACAACTCTCGCTTATCCTACCAATCAGTGTCTCTACAACTGCGCGGGAAATCAGGGCATTACATATAAAAAGAGCTAAGATCGGCAATCACAAATAGTCGAATGAATTTAGAACTGTCCAGTGCATGGTTAAGATGTTGCGTTGAAAAGAGGCCGTCACGCAATTGCGAATGGACCGGTGCGAGTCAAACAACGAGGCATGGCCGCCCCTTGGATAGGCGAGATCGGAGCGACTTTCACTTCCATCTCTGCAGTAGATAACGACCAGCCATCTCGCAAGGAGATTCAACGGCTCAGGAGTGGCGACTTTTTGAGAGAGCACTCTAAGAACAACAGGGAAACACACTTGCAATGGAATAAATACATTTTCTGAGTTTTTGAGTTTTTCTGAGAAAGTGTTACGATCCGCGCTATCTGAAGGAAGAGGGATCTTGCACAATAAGACAAGTAAAAATGACTAGTCTATCATACAGTTATAACCTGTTATGGAGATCTTTTTTGTAGTTTTATAATCGACGGCTATAAATGTGTTTACGAGAATACTCGTAATAAACGCCTAAAGATATCGTCACGCTTATAATATTCAAAAATTACAAGAAACGAATAATGGCGAGAATACCAACTACTTGTACCAAACCAAACCGAAAGTTAATGAAACCACGGAAATCCGCTGTTGTTACCGAAGCAACCTCTTAATGGTTCACCGCTTACGTTCGACGATTGGGTTTCTGGGCATCAATCCATGCTGCAAAGCGAGTTCATTGGCGTGTGGAGTTAAAAAAACAGCGCAAAGCCAGACAACGCGTCACCCATTGAATTCCCATGTCTACTAAACAGGGTGATATGACAGGTTACCGGAGAATCACAATGCTTTGACGTTTAATCTTTAGTCATTCTACTTTTCATGGCAGAATACGATCAGAAATACAGCCATGAGGATGCTGAGATATTTCCAAAACTCGGAACCTCCGTTGAGGTTAGAATTCGTGATTAGCCTTTGCGTAGGTTTATGTGCTATCCACTATACTAACCGAAGCTCCTAGATTGCCTTTCTTTCAGTCAGTTTTTTATTCTCACGGTGCTAACAACAATCACCCGCCAAAGGGAATGGTCGGGAGAGCACAATTCGGCGTTGAACCCAGTTATGCTGAAGCTGCGGTCGAAATAACGTCTAAATTTTTTTACTATTTACTGCATGTTCGTTTCCTACGACAGTGTTTTATGTGAAACATAACCACAAGGATGTTGAAACATAAGCAAAACCAAGACTCAGTTGGGCATCGAACTAGTGATTAGCCTTTCCAGTGGTTCACATGCTGTCCATCACAACGCACGACGCCTCTGCTTTGCCTTTCTCTCAGCCATAGCCATATATCCACGACAAATCGTGGACGACAGTATGGAAGATTCTTCCACGTAGATTCGCATGATCTTGTTATTTCGTCTCGTGGTTTCCTGGTCTTTAGGTCTTTAGCCCTGGTTCTCTGGTCTTTAACCTCGGTAGAAAAATACCACCACCAACTGTTCTTCATCGATTTTTGCAGCTGATAAGGTCGGACAAATCAATCACATTAATGGTGGACGACGAAAACCTCCTTTCATATTATTCATATAAACTACTACTATGTTCTACAAAAAGTAGTGACTAATAGGAAAGCACCCTTTGCGTGATCAACGCAGTAGATAGCGATTCAGTCATATTCTAGAAAAAATCCCGAAAATATATGCCAGAACAAATTGATGGACAACTTCTCGATGACGATGGCTACGTCTTTCATGCTCATTCCACTGCTTCTACTGAGCACGACTTGGAGCCGAAATGTGACAGGAATTGGAGAGTAACATGGAATGCGTTAAAGCTTTCGAATGAAGTTGCCGACCAACTGGAAGATCGAGAATTCGGCGCAAATATGTTTGACAAAATTTCTCTATGTACTCTACTACGTAGTTAAGGTGTTGACTGTCATAACGACGTCGAAAATATTACACTGTGCATACGAACCGATCTTTGCTCAAATGAAACCAGTACACAGAAAACCAACTGCACTACCTCATTCCGACTGTCGGTAAATGGAAAAATGTGGAATTGAGAATTGTGCAAAGGCACTCATGGAATACAACCTAGAAGATGAACACCTGTGCTTATCAGATGTAGCCTCACTCTATTACGACTTCGGTAAACGGAACCGATTATCGTACATGTACGTGCTAAACAAAAGAACCATATACTTAAACACTTAGACACTTGGATGGCCTGCCTTCAATAGTTGAGCGGGCGCCAGCACAATTTCCTCTTTTTCGGAGTTTTCTGGTTTAGCCATCATGGTTCCTTGGAGTCCCGATGTCACCCAGGCTAAAGCCTGCCCCGGGTTGTCACCACCACCGGCAGTAGCCGCCCTTGTAGATCAGAAGGAGATTTGCCACCGTGCGACTAGTTTGATACCAGGACGGTGGTGGATCCTGGTATTCGTTTACTCTTAGCCAGGCTTTCTGATGGAAACGCTGGACTCCTTCTCAGCGTGGGAGACCCTGCTGCAGGAATGAATTCCCCTGCTGTACATCGCAGCCCGACACTCAGGAACACCTCTCAGCTATGATGAGGCGGTAAACCGTTGGAAGGAAAGAACCACATACATGTATGAACGAGGAAATAAGTAAAAATTGGTGTCGAAACCACATCTTTCAGCACTGTCAAGTCTAACATTTCGTTAATTAGTTCTATCAAGTCTTAAAACCAAGCCCGTAATTTTTTTTTGCTTTTTGCGCTGCAACTTGTCTTTTCTACATCTTTTTACCGGTTTTTCTGAATATCATATTTTTCTGCGTAGATTTCTGCCTCAGTCCTATTTCACTGCCTCTATGTATGTAATCATGCGCCAACGTTTCTCGCGCTCCTGGCAAAGCAAGCTTTCAATCCCTCTTGGGTGGTAAATTAGTATTAGTACTAGTAGTATTAAATTAGTATTAGTAAATTAGAGCCGTCTGGGAGAACAGAGATTTTGAACCGATAAGAATTCTGGAAGCGTCTAGGACACATTCCAAAAATCCCAAGATGAACCGAAGGGAGGGGGCATTGTGATCACACACAACCTCATTCCGATTTTTTGTTCCGAAGCCGGCAAATTCTTCACCCATATAAGACTCGTACGGCAGATCTCTTTGAACAATCGAAAGAGTTGTAAGAAATAAAGACGGTGAATGTTTAAAAGGAGCTGTTTATCATGCCAATAAGATTTATGCATTGTTTTTTTTCCGCTGAAGTTCTGAAGGTGTCTAGATGAGTAGATTGCGTATCAGTTCGACCTTTCCAGGACCTGAAAAAGGAGAAACCGCCGGAACGTTAGCCATCGCTGATCAAATCTTATATTAACAACCTCGTATCTGCCCAAGAAGAAAACATTAACTTTTTGATTTGATTTATCGGTTGATTACTGCAAATCATTGTACCGGCGAAGTGTGCATCTAATAACCGCAATGATGCTGAGATATTCGCAAAACGTGGACGCTGGGCCATGCTAAGCATCTAATCATCTCCAAAATACTTAAGCGAGTCGAATGCATGGCGCACCTCTCAGGAATTGAGGAACACTTTGAGGCCTTCACTATAAGACTGTAAGAACAGAGTCACAATGTAGGCTGACAACCCGACTACAAGGAATTGCAGTGTGGCTGAATCGGCGATTAGATCCATATACCATTCATTGGATGAAGTAAGAAATCTTAATCTAAACGCGTCTCTACGGCTTAGAGCTAACTTCAGAGGACCTACTTGACTAATTGTGTAAGAGGAGAAGAAACTGACTCTCTAATGAGCTTATCAGGAAAAGCAGAGCTGGAGAGAGAACAATTTGAAACTCCACGTAATGCAAGCGATATAATGGTGCTCAAACGAAAAAATAAAAGAGAACTCGTTATGACCTCCATGACCAACAATAAGATTATTTCTTCAAATTTGAACTCGCAGGTTATCGAAAGACCTAATCGATTGGAACTATTTGTGGACTTCAGCGATCACGACCAAATAGTTCCCCATTCTTTATCTGTCCACAAAACTAGCTACTATATAGTAGATACCTCTCTTATTTATAGTTTTCTGTACATACATCTCAAAAGAACAACTGGTTTTGCTAGCTAACTGCGTCCAGCGTTGACCATGGAAGGATGCGCCATGCCTTCGACCATCCGAAATCGTAGAAAGGGTTGAACGCATACTGACCTATACAATGATTTGCGGTGGTCTACCGATATAACAAGCTAGTGTTTTTATCCTCCCAGACAAGTCCGCTACCAATTTACCGATCCAGGAGTAATAGAAGACTCGCCACCCTGAAACGTTGGATCCAGCCAAAAGGCGATCCAATGTGTATTCCACTCCGCCTCTAATCACTGAGCTATACGCTCACCTAGAAGCTAACTGGCATAGTGAAAGGTTTGGTGTATATAAAATAGACTTATAAGGACCATTCCGGTAAAAATATAAATGGCATGGAGCCACTTCCGGTCTGATTAAAAAATATCACAGAAAAATATGTACAGCTAAGATAACCTATTGGGAAATATGTTTGCCACATATGAGGATCATATCGCCGTCAGTGGGTTAAAATCATAGTATTACATAACAACAGGTAACTCTAGTTTTTCACTTGTCAGTGGAAGTCAATACTTATAGTGCTATTGTTCCATTTGAGCAGCAATTAACACACGATCCTCAAACAGTTCACATGAATTAAAGATAACCTTTGAAGATATCATTTCCGCAACTACATTTTCTTATCAGTCATGGAAACGCTAGTATAGATCGCGTCTCTGTTATCAGACACATGTTTTCCGACAACCAATGTCTTAACAAATGACTAACAACATTTTTATGGAGACCGTTTACTGGCGGACAGTGAACCAGTTTACGAACAGAAATCATGCTAAATACGAACCCAATGTTATCAACAAGGCCACACTACTGTGACAACACAACAACAAATCAGTGAATGCTAAAAAGGAAAATTCCACGTGCATACTATGAAACGATTTAAGTATTTTCAACAATAAATCAAAATCACTTCAAAATCCTAGTCGCAAGTGAAAGGAAGGCTTTACAACACTCTATGCATAACATAGGCATCGGCAGGGGTACACCTGTGATAATAGTTCGGGATGGTCTCAGTAATAGCAAAGCCCCGCTTCGTATAAAATTCTATAGCAACTGAATTGTTCACCTGGAATTGGGTAGTGGAAATCGTTGAATAAAGAGAAAAATCCCGAGTACTATTAAATGTTTCAGTTCTCACGTGAATGGGCGGGGAAAGCGCGGTGGTTAGAGATGGCATGAAATAGTGCACACACGGTTCCTGGTTTGACCACCCCCCGGCCGAGAAAGTCTCCCATTCTGTGAGTTCAGAAAATTGATACCAAGCTTTTCTGCACAAAAGTTTTTCCGATCTGCAAAGACCCATGAGTGTCTGTGAATGAGAGCTAGTAACACCCTAGCACGGCTATTCCAGGAATAATCAACCATACTTCAATGACATTCAGCAACAGCAGGAAATAGAAGCCAAACCCAAACAAATCTCCTGACAGGTAGATATTCTTGATCCCACTTTTTTGCCTCTTCTGAGTTCGGAATGAGAACCATTCCGATGACTTTTGTTTCCAAATACTGAAAAACGCTTACAGATCCAGTGTTGTTAAGTAGTTTCAAACCACAAGAGTTGTCGCTTCGTAGTTGATCCACATTGGGACAATACAAGCACTTCGTTTAAAACGAATACGTCACTGCTTAGACTGTTGTCATGTAATGAAGTGAGATCCAGTGTGCAAGTCAGGAAAAACAAGTTTTACTAAACCAGTTTTGAACTCCGCCATATTCGAAACTATGTTTACACCACATCTCCATACTCGAATTCCAAACTACGGAACTTTAACATTACTTTCATCATGATGATGAGATGTTTGTGGATCGCTGGACAGGTTACTGCGGTTGGTAACGAACGCACTATTATTTTTTCTGAGGGTTAACGCGTTCACCACCACACTTTACGGGGTCCTTCGTTTCGTTTGTCTCTCAGCTAGTTTCCTATCTACCAGTGCAAGCAGCAATGACCCGTCAACGAGTTTGATCTGGAGAGCACAAATTGGCATTGAGCCTAGTTAAGCTGAAGCTGTGGTTGATTATTCTCATTCATTTATATGACCCAACTTCACGTATTGCCGGAACACAAGCATTTTCGTCGTCGGTTTGTCTTCTCACGTCTATCATCCACATAGATCTTCCTCGTATGAATTGGGTTGAGGACTTTATATGTTCCTCACGAATATTGTTAGATGTTGGTCAAGTCGATTACCCTGGAATACTGGGATTACTTGATTTGTCTAGTACATAGCTCCCAGGTCTTTATCATAGACGGTTTTCGGTCTTTGCAAATCGTAGTGGGCATTTCTCAGATAAATATGAAACCATTTTGCTATTTTGCAGATAGAAGGTTTTCTTGGCTTGAGGCTCGATCGATCCAGCGGCGTGAATGCATTGAACGTTATCTCTGAACACTACGCCTTCGGCGCAAGTGTTATTCTCTTCTTAAAAAGACTGATAGCAAATTTATAACAGAACATTCGCAGACCTTGAATGACGACGTTAAACAACGAAGCATAACATTACCTTCGTAATCTCATCTTCAATTACAACCCTACACGTTTGTCAAACGAAAATGTTTACTTGTTATTTCCATGGCATAAACAACTGTCCCGATCTCTCGATAATAATAGGAACAAATTCTAGAATACTATGGGAAGTTCTCCTTAAAACTACCTGCACATGAAGTTTAATTATGGAAGCAGAAATGTCGCCGGCTTTTGAAGTGACAAAATCAAGGAGTTTTCCCCCTAATCCACGGCAACGATATAACGGATGAACTGAAATCGTTATAAAATTGGATAAACTGTAAGATATTTTCATTCCAAAGGACCATAAAATGATGGTTATAATGAAAAAACCTCCTAGCGACATTATATACAGAGTTTTTGAGCAACCGACTATTTCATATTTACAACACACGGTTCCAACACAAGTTCCATTCGCCATCAAAACAGAACATAAGTCATTGTTCTGGATCTGAAATAGTTTGATAGAAACCTCCTTAGAACGAAAATTCTCAAGGAGTAAATAAATGATAAAAGCTAAAAGCTCTAAGCGTTGATCAATCCGTGAGAGATGTGCCGTGCATTCGATTTCATTAAGCATCGCTGGAGGTGATTGAATGCATTTCAAGAAATTGAAAAAGAAATACTAATTTTTAAAAATCCTGAAGCAAATGTTGCAGTTAAAACATCAAAGAAAACTGGAAATACCATAGTGTCCTGTTGGAAGAAATCTCACTTGTTCAATTTCTTTTGCTCTGATATACGACTTGACTATAAAAGAAGAAAAAACTACGTTCCGTCGGCTCCGCAACTCCATCTTGGTTGAGTAATAGGACTCGTACCTTGTAGAAAAGACCTCTAGAGTCTCCTTTCAATTCAGATAATAATTACTCATAAACTGAGACATAATGATTTAAACCCTAACGACCAATGCTGGTTCTTTGACAATTGGCCATAGTTTCTCGATAACTAGAGTAGTTGGCGAATTGCTAACAGGATCGTTTTATAACAGTGGCCCTGACCTTCAAGGTACACATATGATTTCTCGAAATGTGATTTCTACTACAAAGCTATTTAAATTTCAAGGTGATAAGAACTAGAACTGTGCCTCCTTTACGGAGTCGCTCCTGTTCAGTCACAAGGTTCCTCAAGGTTCGTAATACCACTACCGACGGAAAAAAGCGGAATAAACACGCCCCTTCCGGCTCAGAGAATTGGAACTTCGTCATTATAAATCAGAGTGCTTGCATTTTTTAGGAAAGATATGTCGGTTCTAATGTTACTTAGATTAATGATGTTAACTATGAGCTAAAATATATTTGTTTAGGGCCAAATTGTGCAATAATTCCCAGCCACGCGTGATTGCCCACAATGCATATCGTCCGTCAAGCGTTAAAGTTAAAGACTGCCTTCATTTTAGCACCAAGTGCATTGTTTATTAATATTTAAGGCGTTATGTGTTACACCATAAACCTAGATTGCCACGCTAAACAGTAATATTATTCCCAAATTTCTCCATGTATCACTCAAAAACATTAATTTATAAGACTCACGAATGAGTCACCAAGCCAACCCGATTTTATCTTTAAAATATAACACCCGAAATGGAGTATATACAGTGGATTTAAAGCTCTTCGTTTAAGCATAAAGGATGGCTCTAACTTTAAACCAACATATTCCAGCTCATTCTTCCAACGGGTTACCGCCTCACCGTGGCTGGGAGGCATTCGTGGGTGTCGGACTGCGATGTACAGTGGGGGGTTCATCCCCTTGCCAAGGTCTCCCAAGCTGACAAGGAGTCCGGCGTTTGCATCAGGGAGCCCAGTTAAGAGTAAACCAATACCAGGATCCGTCACCGCCCTGGTACCAAGTTAGTCGCATGGTAGCAAATCTCTCTCTAATCCACTACGGCGGCGACTACCTGTGGTGGTGACGACCTGGCGCAGACTTTAGCCTGGCTGACTTCGGGACTCCAGAGAACCACAATGACTAAAAGCAGCAAAACTCCGGAAAAATGGAGATTATGTTAGAGACCGCACAACTAATGAGGACGGGCTGTCCAGGTATTATCCAGGTATTTCAGCTCATAATGAACTTTATAAGTTGAAATAAAAGCTGTTACAACCTGCACACCATTATGAACTAAAAGTCCTCTTATCTATCAAGATGAAACTAGTACTCTGGTACCCCGCAGCCAACGAAACATTCTGCTCTTACTTTTGAACCAAGGATCGTTTTCTAGGCACCAAAACAATTGAAGAACGGTGACTTTCACCAGCAGGACACGACTGTTTTGCAGCTGCCCCACATGCTCCGAAGTTTCCAAAAAATTAGATTTCCTTTGCCATTTCTTAAGAGTTTCAACATTAAATGTATTTGGAGTTGAAAGAACACTTTGTAAGGAAAAAAATTTCCTCTATCAAGTCCTGTGAAGTTCTCAACATCTCAAATCCTCTAAGCGGAAATAACATATGTCGAGAAATCAACGTTATACGATATGGTTTAAAGTGTCACCGTTTGTGGAGACGGAGAAAAATGAAACTGATTTCCGCATGGTTTAAGGTATGTCTGTACAAGCCTGGATAGTTCAAAACTTTTCCGATGTTAAGTTAGCCTCATGTCACTGGGCGCCTGCGTTACCAAACGATCCAATATTCCCTAATGAACTGCAAGAAGTATTAAGACGATGAGATTATCCATAAATCTTGTACTCTCTTGAAGCGCTGAAGAAATTATCTCGATTTCCAAAAGAAAACTCTAGTTCAGTTCGATGGTAATAAAACACGCTCGTACCGTACACGCAAATACCGTACCTGCTCGAAGAATTTATTCGAATAGACGACTGGGAAGATCCCCGAGTGCAGGTTCCTCACTGACCGTAAATTACCAGCATTGATTTGTACTAATTCCATTGATAGACCCCTGCACAGAGACGACAAAAATTAGAACCGAACCTATTGCCGTCCATTAAAAATGTTTGCCTTGACTATTAAAGGAATGCCCTGTACGGCACAAAACCCTTCAACAAAATACGGACCATTTGCTACCGCTAGTTAAACAAACGCACTTCTTACCCTAATCAATAACCGTCTACTTCATCATCCATTATATTCCTACACCTGCAACCTAGGAAACTTAAAATGCAAGCTCACCGTTTATTGTGATTGTGGCACCGAATCCTTCACCTAACTTCCCAGCTCCGAAAAACTCCTCATCTACTCCGACAAAAACTCATGATATGTGAAATCATATGTGGACTATCATACGGTTATCAACACCTTTATGAAACATCTGAGTATTCAACGGCAGATTCCTGATCAAAGGAATAATTGGATGAGTACATTCCATCACGTTAAAAACAGAAACCACAAAAACTTTGTAGTTAACAGCTATTCATTGCAGTCATAAAACAACAGTAAAGCACATTCTGAAACAGCTGCTCCACCAAAGAAAAAAGAGAACAGAAAAATCCAACACAACAGCATTTGGCTTATTTACACATCAGTTCCCAGCAGTTTCGAAGATCATCTGCATTATTCAGCAGCACGGGTTACTTGATCGTCCAGAAAAGTGACATCCGTCCACACAAGCACTTTGTGTGTTAAGGAATTTTGTGGGCATAACACAGTCATTCGCTTCTCCTCCATATTAATCTACAAAAGCAAGTATGAAACTAGCTCTCTTATTTGCTGCCTACCACAATTTTGCACGACAGCGTCTTATGGGAAACAAAGCCAGAACGACACTGAGTATTTGCAGAACTACGGACCGCAAGTGCCTGCGCTGTGAAACGAACGCGTTACTACCCTTTTCGAGGGCTAACGCGTTCACCACCACACCATGCGGGTCCTTCGCAAATATGATATATTCGAATATTCGTATTTTTTCTTCACATATTTCCTATATTCTTCCGTTTTTGAAAACCATTAACAATGAATGGTGTCCAAACATCAGACTAAAGGTTTTACGAAATTGTACAGAATAGTTCTAAATAGTTCTTGCAATTAAGAAAAAACTCTAAAAAAAACAAACCTCGGTAATGACAACGAATCCCAAGACACTCTCCTTCAGTACAGCTTGTGATACAGTAGGACATGGAGTAACAGCGAACATTCTATGTGCCATATCAGAACTGGGACTAATGGGAAGGACCTTAATCGAAACACCAGGAGAATTTTGTGGCTCGCGGTATTGCCGTTATAGAGACCAACCTTGGTTTGATGGTCTTCAATTTTGGAACCAAACGGTAAACACGATTCAGGAAGTTTTTCAGTTCCGATCTTACAAAAAATCACTTCAGCAAAATTTAACTCAAATGTGAATGGGAAGTACGGATTCGAGTGCACGCCATAAAAATACTGAAAATACAATAGAAATAATTCCTAAGTACTAATTCGATCATAAAAAAGAAAGTCCTGCGAAATACAAATTGCGACACCACAAGAAAAATAGAACAAACCCGATGAATTGATGCACTTCTTGCAGCAAGACGTGACTGCCGAGATCGTGTTTCTACACCACCGGATTTAGGCTGGTGGAGTATCTACAATTGAGTTGATGATAGGAAAATCTACAAATACAACAAAAAAGAAAAGTTGGAGATCTCAAGAGCCATGATGAGCAAACCTTAACAAAAGTGGGTAAATCTCGTTGTAGCTCATTGAACAAACGTTCGTGGTCAAGTACAATAACAACATCTACTTCGAAAGCTTCAGCAGCCGAAACAATGCATGCATATCTGGAATTCAATAGGTAAATGGTATACAATGATAAAGGCTAAAAGGATAAAGCTCTCGGCGTCCATCAATCTCTGAAGCAAGCGCTATGAATTTGACCTAATTAATCATCATTTGGAGGTGACTGAATGCGTATCTGGCCTTCATAATGACTCCCGGTAGCCTACCACTGCATCGAGCCGGTGCTGCTATCCTCCCAGACAAGTCTTGTATCAATTTGCTGACTCCGGAGGGATGGAAAGCTTGGTGAGCCATGGGTGCGGGATCGCCCCAATGTATACTGCACGGCGCCTCCGACTACTGGGCTACACGCGCCCTTATACAATAATAGCTAGTTTAAAACTACTGTCGTGTTTGAGTGCTGAACAAATGGCTCTAACAATTTAAATGGTACTTTCCCTCCCTGTCACCTTCCACAAATTTCAAACTTCTACGTCTAGATGATTCCTACGATTACAGAAATCATGTTACGTAAATCTAAACGAGACAATCTCACCCTTCTCCTGTTACCCAACCACATGTGTTGATGACAAGACCACCTAGGTTAGCCTCTGGATGTGTAGCACATCGAAGAGTAACCGAGTCCGCTAACTCTTTCACCAGCAAATCATAAA
Source organism: Angiostrongylus costaricensis (assembly GCA_900624975.1). Lineage (NCBI taxonomy): Eukaryota > Metazoa > Nematoda > Chromadorea > Rhabditida > Metastrongylidae > Angiostrongylus > Angiostrongylus costaricensis. Next base: position 4,511 of record UYYA01004133.1, on the reverse strand, counting down.
GAGTTAGATTTTCACCAGGAGATGTATGACCGAACTAAAAGAACACAGCGATATTACTGACGATAGAACGAATGGTCGTTAAACTTCTTACATTATAAACAAGTGGCTTTGAGCGGTCGAAACCTTCAACTACATCCGCTGTTTTGTTGATGAAAAGAGCACCTATTGTGCCAGGTACAGAGATGCTACCCTAAAAATGTTTTAACAATGTGGTATGCATAAACTTCTCATCTCTAAAAATACCTGGCCAACATCTAAGTCAACGTAAACTGGCGATCTTCCTTGCCTCACTGCATAATTACAGAGTATTCGACACACAGTGGTCTTTCCCACATCAGTTGGTCCAACTACATAAAGCACTAGATAACCCTTGCGAGAAACGTTGAATACTTTTAATAATCGAAACTATGAATTGAGAACTGCTCGTCATTACAAATGGAAGAGTATTATTGGAGAAAAAACTACCTAGCATAATACGAGGTCCCTTGGGAATCTCTGTACCATCTACAGATGCCTGTTCCTCTGCATGCTGTCGCAGTTGTTCCAATGCAGCATGGGTATTTAGATAAATCACCTAGGATACAGCCCACAATAAATACAGCCCTCTTTAAAATTAACGAAGAACAAGTGAAATTCTAACTTCACCAACTTACCATTGGAGTATGCTCAGCAACATAGGCGCTTGTCGTAGGTCCAATCAACTCAACTGACGCTCCCTTCCAGCTGAACACGGCAACACGAGTATCTGAAGCTAGGCAACAATACATATAATCAACCTTTGTTTATATAAACTGAATAAGCAATATTGGTGAGTTTCGACATTGATATACTCTTAATACCTCCCAACGGTTTACCGCCTCAATGTGGCCGGAAAGTGCTCTTGGGTATCGGGCTGCGATGCAAACCGGCGGGATCCATAGCCACAGCAGGGCCTTCCAAGCTGAGAAGCAATAAAGCGTTTCCATTAGGAAGCTCAGCTAAGAGTAAACCAATACCAGGATCCATCACCGTTCCGATACCAAATTAGTCGCAAAGCGGCAAATTTCCCTCTGTTTCACAAAGGCGGCGACTCCCCATAATGGTGACGACCCGCAGCAGACTTTGGCTAGGCTGACCACGGGACTCCAAGGAACCAGTGTCCAAACCAGCAAAACTCCGAAAAAATAGAAAATATGCTAGGGCCTGCACAACCAGTGAAGACGGGCCATTCAAGTATCCAAGTAAATATCTTCTTAATAACTTTCGACAGAACAAAATAAGAACAAATGTGTGAACTTGAAAGTGGGACATTTTCAAAGCTACTAAGAATACGAAGTCTAACACTCGAGCTTAGCAGAAAGTGTTTGCTTCAGCCACTCTACTAAGCTCACAAAATAAATAGATAAAATTGAATGAAAATATGAAAAAACAAGAAAACGTACTCTGTGGGAAAGCATATTTCTTGTGCATTTCCAATTCCGTACCGAATACCTCTGCTCTTCCTTGTAAGAGTTCGAGGACAACCTCCGTACTGCCCACCTGGATAAAAATACATGAAGTACAGCAGGGATCGCTTGAGAATTCCGTTTGTGACAACTCTATCGCAAAACTTGAAGATCCTACCAAGTTACTAACCTCAAATCTTAGCTCATGATCCTCTTTAAGAGTGAACTCTTTCACTTTAGGATCATCCGACATCACAAATTGATGGACGATCCCTGAATAGAATCCACTCCGTGAACTCTGAGTAAACGAGATGAGAGTCCATTTCGAATTGCACTGGGTCACATTTTTGCATTAGAGCGCAATATTCGCGAAGAAGTACCGATCGTCGAGAACGTGATTCTGGTTTGATTTGATTCCTTCTCTGATGGAACTTCATGGTCTCAAGAGAGAAGTAGATCCATAGAATGTCTAGGTAATTGCTTATTTAAAAGTCTTAGTCATATAGCAGGCCGCGCTGGAAACATTGTGGAATTAATTTTCTCAGTTCTCAGGTTGCAAAGCGAACCACTCCGGTTTTTCTCTTTCTGTTGAAGCGTTGGTCCCAATATTTAAAAAATTTCTCCGAACTTATTTGTGTACCATAGAGGTTTTTCGTAATACAACGAGATGAGTTTATTGATTGATTAGTAGCACCCATGATGCATTGTATGCAATGCATTCGCAGTGGGACGCATTACGTTCTCTTAATTTCCTCTTCATTGGTTTATTTTGTTAAACAGAGCTTTTCCACCGCAATCGTTGCATTCGGTCGAACCTTTGTTCAACGTAGATGCTGTCCGTGGAAACTTTTTCTTCCCTTCTTTATAACATGTATCACTTATCGTCCCGTTGGTCGTCGAATGGTTCGAGCGGACACCAGTAAGTCTTCCATTTTTCCCTGTCACGTGCAAGAGTAGCCCAGTGGGTTCTGCTCGCTCTAGGGACCCGTCGAGCATCATATCTTTCTTCTAGGCTTTTCGTGAAGAACTCTGACCATCGAGTCAGTGTTCTTCCTGCAGTGCGTTTGGCATCCCGAGTAATCCAGTCACTGACGACTCTTGTCCGTCGGTTATCGTTCATACGCATTACGCGTATGGCCCACCTTATGTTTGACTGTTTGGCGTACAGAATGGTATTTGTGATTTGATCGTTGAAGCAGATCGGAGCTTCGGATCCCTTCAGTAACCTGTGTGACACGGAACACTCCTAGCATGGTCCTTTCGACTGCGCGTTCAATAACGCTGAGTGATTTTTCATCCTGCTTACGCATTAGCCAGGTTTCTGACGCATACGTTACGTTAAGACAGGAAGAATCATAGAGTCGAAAAATTGGACATAGAGTTGGGTGTTCTTTATTCTCCTCACTACATCCTCGATGCTCTTGAAAACTACCTAAGCCGCTCGCTTCCTTCTGTTCAAGTCTGGGGCTAAGTTGTTCATCATGTTGATTTCCCGACTTAGATAGACGTAACTGTAGCTTTCGGAGATATTCGTACCGTTCCAACGTGAGTGGAGCATATGAAACCAATCTGTTCTTCATGAACATGAACGTATGAACAACATGGATAAAGAAAACCACTCGTTTACTTTTAGCTGGCGATTCGTACGGAAATCACTTTCGACTTGAGAGACCATTCCCGAGAATTTCGCCTGTTGAGGATCGCACTTGGACATCCAAGAGCACCATCCACCGCAACGAGATGAAATCCTTTGGAAAACATTCCACAACTATCGCTTAATTTGTCTCTTCCCTGTCGTCTTCGTGCTGAACGCTAACTTCAGTCATGGACAGAATCGAAATAGCATCATGGGATGCATAGCTATGTGGACAGGGAATTTGCATCATCACTTACATTAGCACGGTAATGAAACTCAACTAGATATCACGGAAGTACAAAACTCTTCTTTATACGACTTTCATGCATTTGAAAAAAAGACTTCTTACTTCGTTTTAACGACGACTACAACTGAAGCTCTATACAACTCGTCCAGCACCACTCCTCAGTGTGTAAAGAACTTTCATAACAAATACGAGATCACAATCTGGAACTAGTGAAACAGATAGCTTCGAGTACTTTAGCGATCTGCATTGGTGGTAATAAGTTTAAATATAGAACAATTTAGCACCGGAACTGAGCAGGAAAGAGTGAACAGCTTGTCGAACTTTGAAGATGCAGTGATCATATAGAAAAGCCGATTCCGTGCCCATCTTTTCGAATTTGTGACCTTTTCTGCCTTAATATACGTCTCGTTAGTCTGGCTGGTTTCATATACTTAGTTGATAATTGAACGGCCCATCCTCACTGGTTGTGCGGGCACCAGCATAATCACCATTTTCGAAGATTTGCTGGTTTAGCCATTATGGTTCGCTGGAATCCCAAGGTCAGCCCTGGCCAAAGTCTGCCGCACGTTGTCACCACCACAGCCAGTCTCAGCCCTTCTGGGCCATCTGGAGATTTGCCACCATGCGACTAATTTGATACCTGTACGGTGGTGGATCCTGGTATTTGTTTACTCTTAGATGGGTTCCCCAATGGAAAAGCCGAACTCCTTCTCCGCCTAGGAGACTTTACCAACGAGATGAATCCCCTACTGCACATTGCAGCCCTACACGCAGGAATACCTCCCAGGCACGATGAGGCGGTATACCGTTGGGAGGGAATGGTATGTATACAGGACGAAATTGTACATGAAGGAAGGAGATGCACTAATTCGCCATATTTTTTTTTTGTGAGCACACACGAGATTCCCATTACTATATTTATTGATAGTAGCTGACGTATCGAATGATTTAGGCCTGGAAAGGTCGAGTCAAATGCAACCTAGTCAGCTAAATACCTTTCTAATCTCAATAGAAAAACCATAATAAGTAATCAATATGTATTCTTTCTTTGATGAGCTCACACGAGGTTGATAATGATATTTATTTTCGTCTGTTTCGACGTCTTCGTCTTCATAATAGGTAAATTTGAATGGCGTTTGGAACGAAAATATAACTATGTTTAACGTTTTGTTTTCTGCCTTCTATAATTTTCATGGCAGGTTAC
>UYYA01004132.1:105801-162886 GCA_900624975.1 Angiostrongylus costaricensis | reverse complement strand
CTATGCGTACCTAGAGGGGTGTTTAAACGGATTTTAGCTTTCCCATCTAGATGTTCTTTTATGCGGACACAAAGTGGTCTACCCGTTTCCCCGATATATTCCTCGCCGCATGCATTACATGAGATCAAGTATATTATACCTAAACTCATGCAATCCCCGTCTCTCCCGTTAGGGCAGATCATACAGTTTTCTGAGCTGCACAAACGATCATAGAGACGGTTTCGAACTAACTGGCGGCGTAGGGTATTGGGTGGGATGTCAGCTTAAGAAGATCAGTTTATAAGATCTCATAAATAAATATAAGAATAGTGGATCGTTTTGCCCTCTTTTGCAAATTTACTATATCAAAATCTAATGTATATGTTTCCGCATTTGATCGCTTTATTCTGTGGGCAGAGACTGCTGTAATTTATCAAATTTGCTGGCTATTCCGTTACATCGTAATTTTATGAGATCTTTCGTTACACTGGAACACATTCGTAGAAGCAAAGGTTGTACGTGTTTTGCGTGGTCCCATTAATTTGAAGCCTACTGAAAGTAGAGGGAGCATCAAGCGAAGCATTATTTTTTACTTTACTTGACGATTATTTCTTGCTCTCCTTGCTCATCTGGAGGAATCAGATTAACGGTGTTCAACTTTTTTTGTTCAGTAGATTCGTCGGGAAAACAAAAAGTAAGAAAAGAAAACAAACAGAGGAAAACAAAAAAAAACAAAATGTATTCTTTCTTTGATGAGCTTACACGATGTTGATAATGATGTTTATTTTCGGCTAACGTTTCGACGTCTTCGTCTTCCTCAGAGCCGATGATCTAAGTCGATGGTCCTCCCTTGTTATTCGTCTCGACGTGGCAGCTTCGCCTTCGTGTCGAATCAGGCCTTCTTCAGTGAGCCATCTCCTTGAATGAGGCATCCTTACTCATTATATCCACCATCAGCATCGTGTATAAAAGGGAATTCTGACAAGAAGGCGTTTGAAATACCGCACGTTACAGTGAAGCGTGAGTTGTTGGAGACAAATTTCTCACTTTTTTAGAGTGAAACACTGACTGCAAACCCGCACGTTGTGCGATCTCCGAGTCACAGTGCACACCGCTTTTTTGGCTATTCCCTTTTAATCGGAATACCCAAAGTTATTACGAGTGTACGACATGCCACCTGAGGTTGTGTCGAAGCCAAAATTTTGTAACAGCCTTTTTGTGGTTTGCATTGAGGAAAATATGCTGTTAGGATTAACTCAATACTGATAAGAGCATGCTTGACAAAACGTAGAAAATAGAGAAGGTTTTGGATGTGGATTGTTGTGTAATGCAATGTATCTTTTGATCTCTTTCTCTATTGCTCTCGACTAACTCTAGTTGGAGCTTTGGTAACTCAGTGGGTAGCACCACATTCTTAAACTGCGTGCTGGATCTTCGATTTTCTCGTCGAGCTTACTTTTTGATGTTGTCTTGCCACACATATTCTACCAAAAAAAGCAAAACGGAACAAAGACAACTCTCTTGCCTTCCATTCGATGGTGCTGTTAGCTCTGTTGTCTCATTCTGCAGAGCAAGCCTTATCCTAAGATGTGGCCACTACCGAGGCCTGTTTACATCTCGTTAATCATCTTGCTTATGGGAGACCGGCGACTATGATAGGCAACTCTATATCAGATAGTAGTGCGACATTGCGCAACAGTCTGACACCATATTTGCTTCAAATACTATTTCCACTGATGCAATATGTACTTATATTCAGAACACACCTACACACTTTGCAGTTTGTCCTGCCTTTTTTTGATAAGCCTGCAAGTGGTTGCAACTACTAATTGTTATAGCTACGGTTCAGGCGGTTTTGCCTTCATCAAAACCAATATTGGCGTTCCATGCTGACTGCAGTTGTTTCCTCTTTCCAAGTCGGTCTTTATAACCATGGATTCCTGTTGTGCCGCATTCTACTCCATCCATCTGGATGTTACGGACGCGAAGATCAACATTACAAGAAAGAACAGATACTTTCGAAACTCGACCCGATTCACCATGGTTCGGATAAAGGCAAAGGTAAAGCTGTCGGAGTTTATCAATCATTGAGGGATGCGCAATGCATTCGACTTCATTAAGCATTGTTTGTAGATGACTGAATGCATATCCGGCCTTTACAATAACTCGCTGTTGCCTACCGGCCAGAATTGATATCCTCCCAGACAAGTCTGGTACCAATTTGCTGACAATGGAGGGATGGAAGGCTTGGTGGACCATGGGCACGGGAATCGATTCCACATGTGTTGCAGGGCGCCTCCGACCTCTGCGCCACACACGCATTTAATTAATACGTCCGAAAACCAACACTTTCAGTTTTACAATAATTTCACTGACCAATGGGTATATTTGAAAAATGTTATTGTTCATCTCACAAAATTTACATCAGTTAGATCGCTAAGGTTACCACAGACAAATCAGTGTAAGAAATGTTTCAATATCAACATAGAAAAACGGAAAATAAGACACTGAAACGCACACCCTACAAATAGCGTCCGAGCGGAAAACAAAAACGAATACTGAGAAAGCGATGGCGGAAAGAAGTGAAATCGATTAGAATAAGTTGCTCACAGCGCTCGTCGATCGATGCTATCAATGATAACGACCGCCAATTATTACCACCAACCAATTATTGATTTGTGGACCGATACGCTCGTGTATCACATATAACATCTCTACATGGTCAATTGGTAACTATCACTACAGTAAACAAAGCTGCATTGTACAACAAAGGTTACCGCAAACGATACTGGACAGTTCCAATAATTTAATAAACCAATAATAACACATTTTACATTTTTGGAGCGTTACGTGCACACTCACACGCGCATATATGAGTGACTAACTGGATTTGTTGTACAAAGAATGAAGAAATTATAGTCAAAAAATATGATCGATTATCGATTTTACAAATAACAATACCACTGATATAAATGTCAAAAAAAGAATGAGCAATGTTTCTAACTGCATGCATGGTACCCAAGGGCATCTGATGACGTCAAACGCTTCGCTGACGGCACACTGGGCGAAACTTGCCTGCCGAGCTCCGCCTTGAATCAACAACAAAATCATCGGCGTTGTTGTGTAAATATAGAAATGTCTGGTTAAATCCTACGGCGAAACCCAGGAGTATAAGAGTGGATAATCGATAGAACATGTACTAACTGATAAAAACAAAACTTCACATATTACAACCGTATTATTTAGCAACAAGACGCATGAGTACACATTCAGATATAAATCTCTATCTTATCAACTTTCTGAAATCAATCGATAATGGTAAATCGAATACACACTGAAGAAAACCTCAGCACATCAGAAAGCGATCTCCTCTTGACTAGAGAGTGAGACAAGCTTAGGAGAATGAAATATCATCACAGATGGAATAGGGCATATAGAAAAAGAGGTGAGATAGAATTAGGATAAGAAGATTGAGAAGAAGTTACAGAGTAATAAAAGATATAATCACAGTGCATGAGTAGGTTGAAAGAAACAGCCCAGCTAACAAATCACACAACAACACGGCTTCTTGCCGCGTTGCGCTGCATCCCCATTTGGCCGTAAATCTTGGATTTCTGGAGGATGTTTGCCTAAAACGAAACGAAAAATCAACGAATCGCTGCAAAACCATACAATCACAGTGAATTTGCGTTGAACAATATACTACGTGACCGCTTATCTTCTATATTTCCTTCAAATTGCAACACCATGATAACTATAAAAAAGCAGACCGACAGACACTAAACAGCGAATGGAATGAGTTACGACTTCACAGCGATTCATTCCCGTTCAATTAGCCATTTATGAACTGATCTTGTTAAGCTGATGCGAAGTAGGCATAGTTTTTTTCGGCGATTTCGCCTTCCTCAGAGCCGTGCTGTTACGACTGGGACTCCACTCCAGTGAGTGAGGGAGTGACGAAGGCGAAATCGCCGAAACGTCAGCCATCGACCAACAACACCGACAGCAACGACAACGAAGACCTATACCAACTTCGCATCAGCTCAACAAAATCAGTTTACAATACCATATAAATAAATGTATCAATTATTTATGTCGAAGTTCACAGAAAGTCGATCTTTTGAACAATTAGCCACTATTATCACCACAATACTTAGTCCTTCTACCCCTTTTTCATCATTTTATATTTATATTATCAAATCATTTCAAGGATTCCGCCCTGAATGCTAAAGAACACTGCAGGAGCATCCACTTCTACTGACGCATTTTCAGAAAAGTGAATATGTGAACTACTCCCAACGGTTTACCGCCTTATCGCAGCTGGGAGGTGTTCCTGGGTGTCGGACTGCGATGTGCAGCGGGAAATTCATCCCCTGGCGGGGTCTCCCAAATTGAGGAGTCCGGCGTTTCCATCAGGAACCCTAGCTAAGAGTAAACCAATACCAGAACCCACCACCGTCCTGGTACCAAAGTCGCATAGTGGCAAATCTTCCTCTGATCCACAAGGGCTACGACTGCCTTTGCTGGTGAAGACCTGGGGCAGACTTTGGCCAGGCTGACCTGGGAATTCCAGGGAGTCACAATGGCTTAACCAGCAAATCTCGGAAAAATGAAGATTATGCTGGGGCCTGCACAACCAGTGAGGACAGGCCATTCAAGTGTCAAATGTTAAGAATATGGGAACTACAACTTGCATCGATGTCCATTCCTTCCCTTCTTTACGGCAAAAAAAACCACAGCACTTCATTGAAAAAACTTCCAGATTCAGTTTTCATCACTTATTAACGAAATTGAGAATGTTCTAAAGAGCTTACACCAAATAACTCACTTTTGGAATCTTTTTTCGGTCGCCGTCGTTGGCTACCACCGCGTCTTGGGGTGCTTTCATCGTCATCGTCGCCACCTGTCTCCAACTTTCGAAGCCATTCATCAGGACTCATGGGCTTGGGCTTATTACTCTGCTAAAATATAGCATTGCATCACTGCTGAATACGAATATGTGCGCCAATTATTGTGACACGACTGCTTTTTGCCCAAGTTTTGCCAACATCATTTACAACTGTATGCAAAGAAATCAGATTTACATCCTCATTAATTCTTATTGATAACAGCTTCCACCAAAATATAATACTTATTTGTGGCGAAGGAAAGCTACAGTTACATATGATGTGCTCAGACATGTGCTGTGCAATGCTCGCATGGACTCAGGATCCACGTTGGCTCGGCCCAGAAAGCGCCGACTCTCTTTGGCAAGGACCAGGAAATGCTTTGGTTGAGCTGTCCCATAATTCTAGAGAGAACCAACTCGTTCGAAAAGCATTCAGCAACATTAAATTACGAAGAAAAGATCCACTTGCAACAGCCATACACGAGCGCAAATCCGAAAAACTTGGTGGATAATGGATGCGACAAGGAAACGAATTTTAAAAAAAGTGTCGAGATCCGCAATGATATATAAAGTGAGGTCATATACATAGTATTTCACGTTTTATGAATTGCTTACGAATTTTTACGAACTCCTTATGAAGCTTTAATGTTGTTGGAAAGTAATACATTGATATTTGTTTATCTTTTATCAAAAACGCTAGGCAAATAAATAAGAACGATTGACTCGAAAGGCTATGGGCGGAAGACTATGTATGGCAAGAACATCAGAAACGGCGGTTAAGTGAAGCATCAGTCTAGGTCCCTTCATAATAAGCCCAAAGGTTCCAAGTGAAAGCTGGTCGACGTATTGGTATAACAATGAGGGAGACGAGAAGGGGTAGCGGAGTGCTCAGTGATGCACTCCATCAAAAAGAAGGGTCCAGGCCTGGCCCCTCACCAATGCTCTCCTCCAATCTACGTAGGAACACTCTAGCTCGGCTATCTCCAAGATCGCAAGAAGAACCGATTTGACCAGCATTAATAAGATGAAACACTCAATCAGCAACCGAAATAAAACGCGAAGTCTTCGAAAAGCTTCGTGAACAACGAACGCGAGGAAAACGAATCGAATGCAAGTGTTGGGATGAGTACAGTATGTGTAATGATCGCTCGTATAATAACTTTAACAACAATAACAATAATAACAGTAACAATGATAACAACAGTGATAATGAGCGAGACAATCTAAATTATCGATGGCTTACGACTGAACAGAGTGTTCATGCTTTAACTGAACTGCTGTTTGAAATTCCATGTTTCCGTTGAAAAAAAACCTTAATCTGTCTTATGTCAAAAAAAACTGAAGGAATATAAATATTACCGAAGAGGTGATTGACTGCGTGTAACGACGTTATTAGATGTGTACGCAATACACCCAGGGAAGATGATTCTATCCCGTACTCCAAGTAAACAAAGCCCCTTATTGGTCCATGGTCGGCATGCTGGTACGAGACCCGTCTGGGGGATAAAAAAAAACTAACTTGATCCATCGGTAGCCCCCATGAAAAACTGTTTAGGTCAATATGCATCCAACCACAGCTACGATACTTGATGAAGTCGAATGCCAGGAGCATCGCTCTCAGGGATTGGTCAAGATCAAACGTTTTAACCTTTTGACGATTAGCTAGACATATTTTGAAGAATCATGTACTTCAAAGTCATCACCTAAAGGTGATCTGGGAAACGAAAATTTCTTTCCCTCTGGTAGTTCTCATAAACTGCTTGTAATGTGGTCCATGAAATAATGTAATAATGACGTTCGGAAAGCTAATTGATGCTAAAAAGCAAGCTCAGAATACCATTTACCTTTAGTACCCGCTTATTTGGCGAATCTCGGTTGCCGTGTAGGGACGGTTGTGATGCATTGACTTCTGATGAAACGTCTTCCTTCGACCACGACCTAAAAAACCAATAATTGAGCAGCCGATAGTTATCAAATAGCGGCTGTTTTCCATTTGTTCCCGTTCTCACCATACCTTATAGCCTCTTTGAATCTAGCAATAACGCCTAACACATTGACGATAGTATGAGTTAAATGACGCACAGATATGCCTTATCGACTTAATAGCACGAATAGGTCAACACTTACTCAACTCTACGGGCGAAGATTAAAGAATGGGACAAACGCACAAGCCATGAAGTGCTAAACGAAACGTTGAAACTCCAAAGTGGGAATGGAATATCTGGGAAACCTCGGGCTCATGTAGAGGTACCACTAAAGCGTGGATCTCTCTGTCACTGTGTGCGTTGATCACATCTGGGAAAACGAAACACCCATTTGGTTCACAATATGCTACCGTTGCCTATGAGAGAGACCTTATAACACTGATAGCATGCAACCCAATTATTCTGAAACCTTAATTGATCACTTGATTCATCATAATATGCGTAGCGATTACAATACTACGCTCATCAGACCCACTCATGGTCAACACGGAAATGTGCAACGGTAGAAAAATGTTACTCAACCTGGAAATGTCCACCAAGTGTTCATAGCATGGTACTGCTTACCAAAAGAAAGTATAGATGCAAGTCTTAAACGATATAATTTGCTTCATAGTTCAAGAACAAGATGATAACCTCGGCAATCCATCTTGGTAAGAATATGATGTCATGAAATATGATGGTGTGAAATTTCTCGTATAACTGCTCATAACTCACTTCCTTCCGAGATCATATCTACAGCGTTCTTTAATAATAGCTAGTTTAATACCGATTACTGCAAGATGTCCGTTGAAAAAAAAATTATCAACGGATGATCATTATCAACAACAACTATCCTATATAAAAAAGCGCTGCCGGATGAGGTTGCCTCATTCGAACAATGCTCCACTGAAGAACATTCGACTCGATACGATGATAAACACACTACATCGAGAAGATGAAAGGCTGTAGACATCGACTCGGATTATCGGCTCTGAGGAAGACGAATACGTCGAAACGTTAGCCGAATAAATTTTTGGTAACAATCTCGAGCTAGCTTACCAATGAAAGAAAGTACACATCTATAGCGTTGAAAAAAAGCAACATATAAAACATTGAGCTAGAAGAGTTCACAAATTGCAAGAGATTTCCAGGACTATCAAGAACAAGCATTTCCAGAAGCAAAAAGAGCTTGAAGAATACCAAAGTATAACAACAATAGAAAAAAGAACTTCGCGCGCACTAACATCTTCTGGCATTTCAGTTCTTTTGCCTTTAGCCACACAAAAAAGTGAGCAGTCTCCAGTAATAACGATCATGAGAACAAATAACGCACAGAACATGTGGTGATTTTTCACGTACACATGAAAATAGTTATCTGTGTAACTAGGTATGCTCTGAAGAACCCACCGTATGATGTCGGCGCCTTCCTTTTGCGCCTCAATCCTCGCCGGTGCTAAACCGCTGCGGTCACGGAGCGAGAGGCGCCGAATCGCACCCCGTGCCGAAAACGGATTGTCACCACCAGTGGCAACCTGCTGAGGTGATTCGAACTTCTTCCGCCTGAAAAATGGTGCTGCTAAATTGGAATAGTATGGAAAAAATATAAAGTCAAATAACGGTACCGCACCGCACCGTCACCGTAAAAAGACGAAAATTCAAAATGCTTCTAGTCATTATTCAAATAAAGTGGTTGTAGAATATCATTTTACAATGATCAGAAACCTAAAGAACATTTTGAAGACTAAAGTCATTTCAAATACTTAGCGAATCGGTAGCTGATTGACAAGTATGAAAAGTGTCGCGTACCGCCTGCTTTGTCGTCGAGAGTCGCGCACTCCAAACGCCATCCGCTTCTTCCGTGCTTCTTGTTGCTGCATGGTCGCTATGACAGCTCTAGTTGTTTCATCTTCGCAAAGGTCTTAAACAACTACTAGTTCCTGATTTATAGCACAAACCACCGTACATACAACACAAAACTAGACCGTTGGAAAACGCATCATGTTTATAAATTATTAAGTAATTCGAAATACAACCACAATAATGTAGAGATATTTGCAAAACAGGGGACTACAGGTGGCTGCGGTTGGGAACGAACGCGCTATTACCCTTTTCGGAAGCTAGCGCGTTCACCACAACACCATGTTTTCGCCTATCTCTCAGCTAGTTTTCCATCGATCAGTGCCATCACCAATCATCTGTCAACGGAATCTGGGCAGTCCAAATCGGCATTGAACCCAGTTAAGCTGAAGCTGGAGTTGAAATCACAATGTTAACTCTTGTTGACGGGTGATTGCTGATGGCAGTGGTAGAAAGGAAACAAATAAAAAGTTGGCATCATTATCAATTATTATCAATTATTAAGCGGAAAACTAAGATTTATATTGGTTGTTATGAATGCCCAGCGGTTTCTAACCAAGTTCAAGCATAAATCTCTGCTCAGAGTCGAGATTGTAAATCCAAATAAAAATCACTATAATCTTAATATATTTACGAAAAATGTACAGATGCGGGTACTCAAAAACGAGAATTTAAAATTCTAGTCTTTAGGAGCCAATAAATTTTCTAAACATATATGACATGTCGACATGGGTACTGAAGATTACTTCCCATCAAATAAGTGCTTCAAAAACTGTTACGTGGTCAGTGAGTGATCTGGCCAATACGTTAGATAAGGGGCTAGTATCCGAACTCTTTCCATTTTCCTCAGTTGGTAGTTCAACGATGTATGATCAGTTTTTGTCGCGCAACAGAACTGATGGGATACCTCGTAGCTCTCTATTTGTCTCGTCGGTTTCCTGTCAACATTTCTTTGTTGCAACCATTTTGCGACGAATCCGAAGGTGTCATGTCCGAAGCATGCGAAAGTCTTAATAATATTCTGGTGTAATCCAGTTTGCATGGTGTGCGAAGCGAATTGGTTAGGGACCGTGTGCGATACACTCATTGCTGTTCAGCCGACTTATTTGGGAAATGCTTCCTCCGGTCCATAAGAGAGAAGTCTACTTCTGCGGTGAAGATGACGCTCAGGTCGAACTACCTCAACATTCCAAGAAGGACGAAGTCTACCAGCGCTTACCAAATTCACGAGGAAAACAAAATTCTCAGACAGCGTTCGAACTCACACGCAAATCTAAAGAACTTCGTCGACGTCAAATGCAAGACAATTAACTAAGAGAAAGAAGATCTGGAATTCACATAAAACTTAAAGATGGATCATGGAAACAAAATAGATCAAAAATATTTGCTGAGATATTTGCGAAACTCAGAAGCCAGGCCAGATTCGAACCCGCGACTACCCTTTGGCAGTAAGTCCCAGAAAAGGTAATTGCGGTTCTAATGTGGCCTACGGTCCGAGTTTTGCAAATATCTCAGCATCACTGTCGCTGTACTTCACAAAATACCTGCCATGGAAAATAATTAAGGACTTAAAGATGAACCTCTCAGCGTTCATCAATCGCTGAGGGATACACCATGCATTTGACTTCATTAACCATCATTAGAGGTGACTGAATGCATATTTGGGCTATAGAATGACTCGAGGTGACCTACCGATGTATCTGGCCTGTACTACTACTCTCCTAGACAAATTTAATATCAGTTTGCCTACACCGGAGAGATGATGGAAGGCTTGGTGAACCTGGGGCGCGAGATCGCATAAAAAGTTAAACATTGTGATTTCGACTGCAGCTTCAGCTTAACTGCGTTCAATGCTGATTTGTGCTCCGCGGACCATTACAGTTGATAGGTGATTACTGATGGGCCTATTAGAGTAAAAAACTGACTGAGAGAAAGTCAAAAATGCTTAGTTTAGAAGGGTTTTGGTGTTTCAACGTTGTCCACCCATTCCCTTAAGATCCTTGATTGTAGTAGAGTACTAAACCTTTGTATATCCTAAAGCGGCTGAGCATGGACTCCTTTTTTTAGAAGCAATGTATATAATATCATATTTGTTCAGCCGGCCGTCTAAGACAAACCTCAATTCCAAAGCTTCTTTCTCGATCATCAAACAATGGAAAGCAACGTTGTACAAAACGATGGTTAACGGTTCGAAGGCCAAGTACAGCGCCCCACAAGTAACACCAGTGATAAAAAAAATAAGTAACAATTTCGCAAAACGAAAAAGAAACAAACCTAGCGGAGTTTCGCCACTGCTCGTTTTTGCGTTGATGTCGCCTCCATATTCGCAAATGAGCTCAACGAGATCGGGTTGAGCCCAGCAAGCCGCGGCGTGCACTGGTTGCCAGAGATCATTATCACTACAAAAGAACTAAATGAAAATCAGTATTGTAAATGCGCCGTTTTCTTCCTCAGAAATCACGAGGTTGTTATCCAGCATATGTTTACATCCGTAAAAAATCACATGCAACACAACAGTAGCTAACGTTTCGGAAGCATCGCCTTCAGAGCTTGGAAGGGCGTACTGACAATTTACTACACTAAACGCTTAAATAACGCAGACAGAAATAGTAAAATCTATATAGTAATCAAATGATCAAAATCACAAGCAGTAAGAAAGAAAACGACGCGTTTCTAATCCCGTGCCGAAGTTAATAGAAACTCGATCCTGGGAAAACCATTACTATCCACAACAAACTTGAATACTTATGGAACGTTGTCATTCCAACGATGCATAAGAGAAACTGTTCCATTCCAAATACACTTTTTAAAAAAAAAGCACTCTTTTTACTTCTTTCGTACTCTTTTCATGCCTTAACATCAATAAATTCGCGAAGAACGTAATGTAACACCGCAAGATTTTCGTAATATGTAAAAATGTAAAGCTAGAGGTAAAAGTTCTCACCACTGTTGGTAAAGATTTGTCGACTACAATTGTTTTTCTATTCTCATTAATAAAGCTCACCGAAAGCTTAAAAATGTATACTTATGTCTGGAAAACTTAAATTATTCTCGGTCACATATGACTAGCGAGTGTAGTGCTGTGGTTAAAGGGGTCCTGTGATACACAGCGGCCGATGGCTTAATCTTGTGTGCCGGGCTCGCAAAGCCCTCCTTCAGTGCGGGGTCGACAAATTGGTACTAGACTTATTTGGAAGGATAGCAACACTGATTCGATACATCGGAGGCCAAATGCGAGTCATTGTATAGGCCAAATATGCATTCAATCATCTCTAACAATACTTGGTGCAGTCGAATGCATGGCGCATTTGATTGGTCAACACCGTGAGCTTTACCCTTTCATTATTTTTATTTTACCACTAATACCGTTGCAAATGTCATAAATCGCCTATGTTGAATGGGAATGAAAGCCACTCACTCACCGTGACATTGCAGGTACACCACACCGTAACAAAAATGCAGCGACGTCGTAGTAACCATTAGCGGCAGCAATGTGTAGCTAAACACACACGTCATTCCACACTGTTATTTGTTTAATTAAAAAATTGTTTAAATTATACAAAACCCATTATTATGGAAAATGTCCTTCCCAACGGTTTACCGCCTCATCGCCCTTAAGAGCTGTGTCTGGGTGTCGAGTTGCGATGTACAGTACAGAGAGGATTCATCCTCCCAGCAGGCTCTCCCAGGCTGAGAATAAGTCCGGCGTTTCTATCAGGAAGTCCAGCTAAGAGTACATCAAACTTATCGAATGGTGGCAAATCTCCCTCTGATTCACTTGGGCGGCGAATGCCTGTGGTGGTGACGACCTGGGGCAGATAATGACCAGGTTGGCCTCCGGACGCCGGGAAAAGACAATGGCCAAAGCAGCAAAACTCCGAAAAGTGGAGAATATGCTGGGGCCCGCAGAACCAGTGAGGACGGGTCGTCCAAGCATCCAAAAAAGTACTATGGAAAATGAGAAAATGTCCATATCAAATATTAGAACTCTGTTTACTATGAATAACATTATTATATACATAACACTAATAAAGTTGAAGTACTACACTACAACCTAAAGTAACACAAATGGAAACCGCAACACTTTCTCAGTTATATTACGTATTTGTATTAGTATACTAACCACTAACGAATACTTGGTAATTTGCACAAATAAAAGAGTTGAATAAGCAGAAACTTTACTTAGAAATCAATAATGCTTAACATACGTAAGTCGATCCGTCTGGCTGACGGGCATCAAGCGGATAACCTTGCTGGTGCAAGCTTTTCATGTCGTCCAACATTGCCTTCTCAGGTGCACCACGTTGATCGTCAATGTAAGCCTAAATCTATTAACAATAGAAAATCCACCATATTTCTAAAAATCTTCTCTCATCTCCTATGAAGACAATTCTTTCTAGAACAAAAACACATGGTTTATAAAAAACACAAGCTTTAGCAATATATAAATTAACGGAATTAATGGATGACTGGTATACCTGTGTGATGCCTCGCGCTGCCATCTCACTCTCAATGGCATCGAGTGTGGTCTCGTCGTCACAAATATCGTACGGCATGTTTCCGTCAGCGTTCACAGCCAAAAGGTTCGCACCACTATGAAAAGATATAAATAAAAAAAAGTAAAAAAATATGTCACATGATTTCTACACCCATCAATGTATAGATTTAAAATATCACCAAATATTATCGAATACAAAAACATTGAGAAAGTTTCCATCTATCCTGAACCATAATCACTTTACCAGTATCCACGTTCTATAAATGGCACATGCATTTATAAATAAGAGTTACAGCATAACATCCGAAAAACTATCTGAAAAGTTCGAAAATGGCAATGTTTGCCGTTATGAAATTTGTGCAAAAAAATTGTGATAAATACGTGCGTAGTGCAGGTAACGTAGTGCTACTGATAAATAACGAACGAAGCCCCGAACTGCCCTTCATGGGGCCAACAGATGTACCATCGCTTTATTGAATCGCGTTATTGAAGAATTATTACCCAACTATGTCTGGGCACAACTCGCCCCTTCCAATCCACAAAAGTTGGCTACTGTCTAGGATGAAGATCCAAGGACGCCCTAGCATCGCTACCATGGGATTCTAATTAGAATCAACTTAACCAGTTTTCAGAGGTATTCAGAAGACCCTTCAACCACGAGCCAACCCACACGCAAATCGGAAGATCATAGCGGAATCTGGATGAGAGGAAACGAATCGAATGCAAGAAGCGCTGGAACCAGAACAATATGTGATGTTGGATGGTGAAAAGTACAAACAAAAGATTGTTGCATATAATCCTTTATTCTCGGCTCATCTTCAGCTCATGGTGAGCATATGTAGGCGAGAATCGGTGCAGGCCCTCTAAAAATTACTCGAATGTATTTTATTATTGTACGAATATTATGTATGTACCTTGTATGTACTACCTTCATGTATCCATCTAAAAAGGTCTTCGCATTTGCGAATCAATCTGGCCACTGCTATAGCATTTTTGATCTTCTCTATCAAAGCCGTTCAATACTGATCAAGTAGATTCTAAATGGAACTCTGGAATTGCTGCGCTGGAGCGTTCCCACTTCTTTACCGGAAGCAGTCACCAATCACACTTTTTCGATTGCAGCGAGACTCCCAGAGAAGTGTGGCACCAATTTCTCGTGCTCGGAGAAATAGCAAGCTTATTTGGCCCAGTCTAGGTCGAAGTAGTGTTTTGTGCGTATAGAACGGAACCGCTACCACTGTGTTACTCCTAGCATATTTATTCAGCTTATTCATTGAAAATCTCCGATCTCATTTACACGACAGTATTTTACCAGACGTTGTGCAATTAAGGTTCGAAAAGTTGACCAACTACATCAACCATTCATACTCAAAAAAGCTCTTGCCAATCAACGAGCACATTTTGAACTGCGTCGACAATTACTTCCAAAGAAATCCTCAACAAACAACACGTTGCCAAAAAGGTCTTTGAAGAATTTCTCGCCTCCAGAGGTAAGCAACTTTGTTACAAGTTGGAATAATTAAGAATTGTTAACAAAATGTGTATTCTCTTCATGATAAGCTTACACGAAGCTGACAAATAATTTTTTATTCGGCTACTGCTTTGATGTTTGAAAAAAATGTATAGACTATAACGGTAGTCTTTACTGATGGTTAAAGAAAAGTCGATTCTCAAGACTGATTTTCTGTTAACCTCGGCACTGATTGATAATCTGATGCTCTTCTTCAATAAGCAGACACGAGGTTGTTATTATAGAATTTATTAGGATACAATAGTTAAAGTTTCAGCAGTTCCGCCTTCTTCAGAGCCTGGAAAGCTCAAATTGAGATGCGATCTACCCAGCCAAACACTTTCATAACCCTAGCAGATAAAACTTGACAATTCGATTTGCATTCGCATAAGAAACAGCTTCATTCAAACACCTACCGTTTATTTGTTTTAAGTATTTAAGTTAGTTGATGGATAGCAGCCGCACAGAGTAATACATGTAACTGTGATAACTGTAACTGTGTCAGGTCATTGGATTAGCCTGAGGTATGGCGTCAGGTCACGCGTGATGACAAGACACTCCTCCTTGCGGTTCATTTTTGAATTTTTGGAATTGATCCAAAACGCTTCAAGAGTTTTACGCGCTGATGTTTTCGATTCGTACGTGAGACTAGTGACTCCTACTTCAAAATCCTTTCCGTTGTGTTCCTGCATCCTATGCGCGCCTAGTGGAGTGTTTGGTTTTAATTTAGATTTACCGACTATGTGTTCTTTTATGCGGACGCAGAGCGGTCTACCCGTTTCGCCAACGTATTCGTCCCGCACGTTTTACAAGAGATCAGATAGACTGTGCCCGAACTTATGCAATCACAGTCTCTACCGTTAAAGTAAATTATGCAGTTTTTCGTTATACATAAACGGTCATATAGGCGGCTCCGAACTAGCTGGTATCTTATAGTGTCCGGTAGTATTTCTATCACTCTTGCGGAAATCTCTAGACCGGCCCTTATTAAGCAACGTTTTATAGCTGCACTTAGTTCGTCTGAAATAAAGAGGAACGGAGCTTTGTTTTCGCTAGAATTATCGCTCTGGTGCGTGGTTTTTCCTCTATGCCTATGCCGAGAAGCTACAGTTCCGTAACCATTTGAAATGGCTATTTGGTGCGCCAGTTTCGACGATTCCTCCCTCTGCCATTTATTGGGTGTTCCATACTACCTTATCAAGACCCAAAAGTTAATATCTGCTGAAGATCTGGCGTCTACCAACCCCTCCACCTTTAAAGTTACACCCATCATCAGTTGTGTAGACGGGCCTACGGATAGAATTGCTTGGTTTATAAATCTAATCCTCAACCAGTTGCTTAAGCACACACCAGCCCATTTCACGAACACCCAAATGTTCCCAGACCGTCTGCGCAACGCACGTCCCAAAAGCGCGTACGTTATGGAGTTGTTCGACGTGACCGCCCTTTACACTAACGTGTCGAACGACTCCGTAATGCAAGCCATCCGCAAGCTTCTCGAGCAACACGAAGAAGCAATTAACATGTATGGCTTTTCGATTCAGCAGCTTATGGTCCTCTTAAAGGTCTGCCTAAACTGCTCAATCCTCAGATGGTCCGGAAAATATTATGCACAAGTTAGAGAGTTGGCAATGGGACAAGGACTGGCAACAGCCCTTGCCGTTGCCCTTATGCCTAAAGTGGAAGCACCAGTAATCGATCTCAGGCCATTACTCTACTCTAAGTATATAGATAACTGTTTTGTCATCTGCTCCATACAAGAGGAAATGGACAAATGCTTTGAGTGATTGAACGAAAAGTCAGAGTATATAAAATTCACCCGCGAGTAACCGAAAGAAAACTGGCTTCCATTTCTAAACGTTCAGATCAACCTATCCGAAAACAGCTACATTACGAAATGGTATCGAAAGCCAAGTAATGAAAACATTTTGGTTCATAACCTCACCTCTCACCCCTTTCACACGAAAAGGGCGCTTGTAAGAAACATGTTTCAAACAGCAACCAACGTGTGCACAAGAAGAGAGCAGAGAGAGGAGTCCCGGAACTTCGCACGGCAAATATTCATTTCTAATGGCTACGAAACTGTAGCTCGGGATAGGTGTAGGGAAATCCTAGGCCCCCAAACGACAACTCCAGCGATAAAAAGGTCCCGTTTATCCTACTCTTCATCACAAATGATGTAAGTGAAGCTATAGAACACTGCTTAAGAAGGGCGGGTCAGGCGAATTCGGTAAACGTAGTTGAAATGCCACCGAGTAATCCTAGGCGCCAGATAGTTCGTAACGGCCTAAACGACCGTCTAAGTGCAACGCAAATTTGCATAATTACTAACGGGTGATTACATGAGTTCGGGTAAAAGCTATCTGATCCCTTGTAAAGCGTGCGGGGACGAATACGTTGGCGAAACGGGTAGACCGCTCTGCGTCCGCATAAGAGAACACCTAGTCGGTAAATCTAAATTAAAACCAAACACTCCACTACGCGCGCATAGGATGCAGGAACACAACGGAAAAGATTTTGAAGTAGGAGTCACTAGCCTCACGTACGAATCGAAAACATCAGCGCGTAAAACTCTTGAAGCGTTTTGGATCAATTCCAAAAATTCAAAAATGGACCGTGAGGAGTGCCTTGTCATCACGCTTGACCTTGAGCCTTACCTCAGCCTAATCCAATGGATTGACACGGACACAGTTATCGCCCATGTACTACTCTGTGCGGCTGCTATCCATCAACTAACTTAAATACTTACAACAAATAAACGGTAGGTGTTTGAATGAAGCTGTTTCTTATGCGAATGCAAATCGATTTGTCAAGTTTAATCTGCTAGGGTTATGAAAGTGTTTGGCTGGTTAGATCGCATCTCAATTTGAGCTTTCCAGGCTCTGAAGAAGGCGAAACCGCTGAAACGTCAGCCATTGCATCCTAATAAATTCTATAATAACAACCTCGTGTCTACTTATTAAAGAAAACATCTAAAAGTCGATTATTGAAACAATAAACTTTTCTACAGTGTTTGAAAGTTTCACTTAAAATCGGTCATTACTTCTGAAGCAGTTTGAAGCAAGTCAACAAACAGAAAAAAAATACTGTCTAAAATCTTCAAAACTTACTGCGCGATTAAGATTTTCACGACATTGATGTGCGCACAACACGCAGCTGCATGAAGCGGCGTCCACTGCTCAGTATCTTGAGCGTTTACATCTGCTCCATGACTCAACAACAACAACATGATCTAAAATAGCATTATATTAACTCCTACGACCGACTTTCTATTAACCTCGGCATTGATCAAGTAATTTTCTTCGCATTTTTGTTGAGCAAACGCGAGGTGTTATTATTCTTTGTTCACGATTAAGCTGACGTTTCGGCGGATTTCGCCTTCCTCAGAGCCTGGAAAGGTCATGTTGATAGCAATCTACTAGGCCAGACGCCTCCATAACCAAACAAAGGAACTCTAAACCAAGATTTCAATCACATTGAACACAGCTCTGCACACTCACCGCTTCCTATGAGGTTTCCACTAAGTATGTCACGTAGTGACCAACCACACAGAAATCACATGGAAGTATAATGTGACCCTCACATCAGAAAAGCAGTTTTATATACTGCCCTATATCACGCGTGGTAATGAGGCATTCTTCCTTGCGGTTCATTTTCGGATTTCTGGAATTAATCCAGAATGCCTCGAGAGTTTTTCGCGCCTGTGTTCTTGATTCGCGTGCTAGGATCGTGACACATACTTCAAAGTCCTCCCCGTTATGTCTCTGGGTCCTATACGTGCCTAACGAAGTATTTGGTCTATGTTTGCCGGCTAGGTGTTCTTTTATGCGGACACAGAGGGGTCTGCCCGTTTCGCCAATGTATTCGTCACCGCACGTCTTACAGGAGATCAGATAAACTATACCCGAGCTCATGCAATCACCGTATCTACCACTAGGGAAATTATGCAATTTTGAGTTGCACATAGACGGTTATATAGGCGGTTACGAACTAGCTGGCGCTTAAAATTACTCGGTGGCATTTCAACTACGTTAACCGAAATCGCCTGACCCGCCCTTCTTAAGCAGTGTTCTATAGCTTCACTTACATCATTTGTGATGAAGAGTAAGATAAACGGCACCATTCTATCGCTAGAGATGTTGTTTGGAGACCTAGGATTTCCCCTACACCTATCCTGAGCTACAATTTCGTAACCATTATAAATGGCTATTTGCTCTATCTAGGCCCCTAACCTGCAAGACGTGCGGTGACGAATACATTGGCGAAACGGGCAGACCCCTTTGTGTCCGCATAAAAGAACACCTAGCCGGCAAACATAGACCAAATACTTCGCTAGGCACGCATAGGACCCAGAGACATAACGGGGAGGACCTTGAAGTATGTGTCACGATCCTAGCACGCGAATCAAGAACACAGGCGCGAAAAACTCTCGAGGCATTCTGGATTAACTCCAGAAATCCGAAAATGAACCGCAGGGAAGAATGCCTCATTATCACGCGTGATATAGGGCAGTATATAAGACTGCTACTCTGATGGAAGGGGCACATTATGTTTCCATGTGATTTCTGTGCGGTTGGTCTCTGACATACTCGGTCTCGGTTGACATACTTAGTGGAAACCTCATAGGAAGCGGTGAGTGTGCAGAGCTGTGTTCAGTGTGATTGAAATCTTGGTTTAGAGTTTCTTTGTTTGGTTATGGAGGCGTCTGGCGAGTAGATAGCTATCAACTTTACCTTTCCAGGCTCTGAGGAAGGCGAAATCCGCCGAAACGTCAGCTTATTCGTGAATAAAGAATAATAACACTTCGCGTTTGCTCAACAAAAATACGAAGAATTAGCATTATATTAGTCCTGTTGATCGTCGAGTAACTCGAGTGGGCGCAATATATATATATATTTATTTATTTATTTATTTACCTATTTGATATTTAAATATGTGTATTTTCAACAAATAAGTAGAATACTTGGTCAGAAATGACTAGTCAGAGAAGGATATACGTGTATTAAAAAGTTATACAAGTTATTACTGCAGTTTTTGCTTGACTTTCTTGTGCAGTGTACATTTTGACTAATTTGGGTAAAACAATGTCTACATGGAACTTGCTAGGTTGTCCGTTTTCTTTTCTTTCATCACGAACACTTTGCTGCTTTGCTGCAACACAGAAAAATTTCCAGGGTAGAACGAGTCGTATAGGACCTAATAGACATTCCTGAGTTATGCAGTACTACTGGTATTTGCATAACAGCGATAGCTGACCTGCTGATTGTCATCGATGGCACACTGATGCAATGGCGTCAAACCGTCTTCGTTGTGCGAATTTGGATTCGCGCCCTCGCGAAGTAACCGCTCGACTGTAATTTTCGAAGTATAATGATAAAGAAAGTAGAAGAATCATTCTCCTAAACACGGACTTCTCAAGATCTTCAACCTCTATTAATTGTAATCTTAAACCACATTAAGTTTAACATGGGATATAGTTATTTCATGTTTCAGGAGTTAAAGACTGGAGCCCAATGCTCTACGACTGCGAATGAATGAGAGCATGACATGAACAGTTCGCTAATCACAAAGAAACTGTCGTCTTCTATACACATCGCGATCTCAGTGAAAACATATATCACATGCAGGAAACCAAACTCAGTCGATATTGTTGCATTCTAAGTAAGCTGACAAAATTGTTTTTTGAGCCTGCACCCTAGCTCTTGTGCTCGAACCTTTTCCATCGCTACTTTATACAGATGGTATTTACGCATACAGCTCAAAATGAGAAGCATCTTCCACATAACACAAACTCTGAGATGTCCTCTGGAGAAAAATCGCCACTCACAAGACTACGTTGAAGCTCATAGTTAAGAACTTCGAGAACTCCAGTTTTATAACGCATCGAAGCATACATGTGAAATGACGCAGATATAGGACAGAAGCGAGAAAATTTACAAAGTATACAAGAAGAACCAAGAAAGAATTGTTACTGGGACAACGTGAGCGTCGTCAAAAAAGACAACTGACGAAGTAGTCATGTGTGCTGACGTTGCACAGGTGAAGAAGTTGTTAGACATCAAAAATACAAGACACATTATACCCCTAAACATCGTAAGAGAGCTGAACGAACAGAAATTGAGCGGGATTTCATGTTCCCATTGAAGAATGGATGGATAGACCAGCTGTCAAGCAGGTTATTTGTAGTTGCAATCAGCAACGAGTTTAGGACGAACGACGGCGAATGCTTACCCTCAACAGCATCGGCTCGTCCCGTGGCTTCGAGTAGGGCGACCTCGGGCGAAAATCGCAATCGCTGGCGACGCGGTCTGGCCGGTGGTAGTGATCGGTCGCGCTCCTCCCACCTTCGCAGCTGCTCGCGACGACGTTCTCTGCAATCGGATCGACCAACTTCCTGAGCATTAATAATTTCATTTCTCTAATATTTTCCTAAAATATGGTGGATTTGAGACTATAGACGATCTCATTAATGCTGAACTAATATCATCCAATAGCACCCTTTCATGAGCAGATCCGTGGTTGTTAGCACGTATAGCACGTATTTTTGATGTTCGATGGCTAATGTTCCGACCACTTCACCTTTACAGCTATTAAGTATCGTTATGCAGCCTTCTCCTTACTATTCGGTAAATTATTCTTTCGCCGAGATTATGAAAGTACTGGCCTGAGGATACTGCACTCAAATTAACTTTCTCATGCTCTAAAGAACGCGAAGTCCCCAACTGCTAACTATCGAGGTCAATTCGTGTTAACAACGCCGTGTCTGCTCATCTAGGATAGTTCGCAGGGTGGTACACAGAAGTATTTTGTCACCACCGGTAATGGAAGTACCACGAAATGAACGAAGTGAACAAGTGAAATGAAATGCTGAAAAAAATGGAAAGAAAACAATGAAATAAATATCTTAGAAATCGAGTTTCATTAGACCTCGGTAGCAATAATCAATAATCTTCTCTATGATTGAACTGACACGTGGTTGCTCTAAAAACTTTGATCCAGTTAATTGGTTTTGGCGCTGATCCGAGTCAATAGTTCAAGGCAGGTTGCTGTAGCGATGTGAATGCGTTCGTGGTCGCATCGAGTTTAATGGAAGTTGGTTTTGAAGATTTTGTTTACTACGCTAGGGTGCAGCAAACGAAGTACCGATTGCTATACGACGCATTTCCCCTCCAAAGTAGATCGTGTTGGAAGCGGCAATCGATCAACACTCGTCCTGTATAAAAGAACACCGTTGAGTGAAGTGAACCCTTCGAGCAGTGTTCCCTCCAGTGGATTTTTCGTGCACTACGAACATCCACATCGCGGTAACGACCAGCTGTGGACCATCGACTCAGATCAAAGCGGCTCTGAGGGAGGCCAAGGCGCCGAAACGTTAGCAGAATAAAAGTTTTTCTACCAACCTTGTGTCAGCCCAATGATATAGAAAATTAGTGAAATAAATGCTTTCGGGAATCACAACGAGTTCAATCACGTTAAAGCTTTCTTCATGCCTTGGTTCAAATCTCTCCACTGAAATTT
The DNA here is from genome assembly GCA_900624975.1 of Angiostrongylus costaricensis. Classification (NCBI taxonomy): domain Eukaryota; kingdom Metazoa; phylum Nematoda; class Chromadorea; order Rhabditida; family Metastrongylidae; genus Angiostrongylus; species Angiostrongylus costaricensis. Next base: position 140,672 of record UYYA01004132.1, on the reverse strand, counting down.
TGCAGATAAACGCTAACGACCTCAGATTCTTCAAATATAGGCATTAAAACAGTTCGGAATTAGCAACTAGGTAGTGAGCAGGAAAACATATGTCTCCCATATGGGGGAAAATTACTAAAGTTCCCAATTATTATGGGGAATCACAAGCCTAACAGTGATTGTAGCGGAATAAAGTTAAAGAGTGCGCGCAGAAGAACCAAATTGTTCCAACACTTGGTAGACTCAGTGAGTTTTGCACGAAACATTTTTTAAAATGTAGTTTAAACAAAGGTTATTTTAGTGCACTTGAGCAATTTGAGGGTTCTTCGCCATATCGCTAAATGGTTTAATATGAAGGGAATTCACTCCCCAGTTAATAACCAAATGGGACTAGTAAACAACAGAAAATTACTTACTGTAACATTCTAAAGTCGCGCAGAAACAACCTACAAATATGCCAACCCTATATAAGGCGCACTCGGCTAAACCCCGGGACCGTTATTAACTTCCTCTGCCTCTTCGATGCAAGGAAAAAATTTATAGCCTCCAGAAAGCTAGAATTATAGTCTGATACAACAAATGAATTTTCGTCTTGTAGGTAACTAGACATGTAAACAAAATTTAAATTTGTTAACCATCAGTTCGAATCAAACATAAGCTGAGAACTGTGCATTAGAATTTGAGGCTAAAATATCTTTTCGACAAAGCCTATATTCACTTGGTAAAGAAGGAAAAAATTTCCACTCCTTTAATACAATTTTCGTGAAGTCCGATCACCTCATTAATGATCCTTTCCCGCTCTTCACATACCGCGGAACCCAATCGCTAACGACTTACCTATTGGTTTTGGATGTCACTCTTGGGGCCGAACACTCTTCGAAACTCTCCTTGATCTTCTAGCTTCTCCTCTAAGGTCTAGCTCTGTCAACCTTAATGCATAAGACTCCAGTGAACAGCCTATAGACGACTAAACAGCAGGTAGATTCGGCCACAGTTCCCGGTGTTGTGTTGGCCCCAACTTTTGTGCAACAAAACGATTCAGTTAGTATTCCACTGAGCGAGACCTCACACTCGTTTCACTTTAACAAAACAGCATGGTGCACTTAAGAATAGAAAAAAGCTGTGTTGATCTTGTTGATTAACCGTCTTCCCTGGGGTGGTATGGAGACAAACAAATGTATCAGCTCACGAAGTGGGAGTAAAGGTCCTGCATGATCTTCTTCATTTGCCTTTCCGGATGAAATAACCACTCCGCTTGGTCGGTTACTAGGAGAGGGTCACCTTGAATTTGTGACTGAAGACTCTTCTCTTCATGAGATCTTCACATACCGTTGCTTTGCAGAAGTTCACAAGCTCGGATGTTAGCGGTGATTGACTCTAGGTTGGCGTATAAGCTCAAGAATTTCTGGGCAGTGATCCTCAAAATCTTCAGCTTGTTTAGGGTTACAACGACGGCATTGAATTCTGGATTCTTGTCATTTTTCTTAGCAATATTTGATAAATGCATCTCTCCGAAACCCAGCTAGAGAAACAATTCCAATTTATGATGGTTTGAGGATCGAATTTTTTCACTTTAGAAGGAACATTAACAAGTGTATAACAGTTGCATTCATTTTACCACTTCAGGGCAGCAGATAAGTTGGTTGGACAAGCCTTCAGACCGACTATTTTATAAAATTCTGCGGTAGATAAAACCAGTAAAAGAAATAAAATGTGCGAAATTTAAATATTACTCTTTAAATGATACCGCGATAGCTCGTAAACCTTCTAAATCGTCCCAGGTCTAATTGATCTCACAATTCCTTTCCTGGAATCTACAAGTTTTCGAAATTTTATGCAAACTTTTTAAAAAAAAAACTACTACCAAGTAACTATGAAAGTAAAATTGCTGGTTAAAAGCTACAACCTTCAGCTGTTCGATATACAGCTTCAGGACGGGGTTGAGGAGAAGGGAATCTCACTCTCTTATCTATAATAGTTAACCCGTACTGATTTGATGGCACTTCTCACCTCCATTCTCACTGGAACTGTTAAGAGATACTGCCTGCGATGCAATGAGCACAATGGATGCGAAAATAATGGCCGCTTGCAACTATAGAGCAACCTTTCAGTTCATACTCAATGTAAATCATTATAATAGAAACCACTCGAACGCATTTACTTTTGCCCATAAGGTTGAAGCTACTTTATTCTGGTAGATTGAAACCCTGCTTTTCAGGAGCCCACGACATGTTTCTCTCACATTTTTGCGACGACTCGCATTTCGAAAATGGAAGCAGCTAGACAAGCGGAATTTCTTCCAGCCGGACAAAACTACTTAAGTAATGTACTGTGTAGTTTTCAGCATTGCCGGTAGCGTTGTAAACTTTACAAATTTTTAAAAACTTCTCGACTTCGGGAGTTTTGCTCCTGAAAATATTTCGAAGTAAAAGAACGTTTTGTAAAAACCAAATACTCGAGTACCGAGTACTTCCTTCCAACTATTGGGTTTACAACACCTCAAATAACTAACGATCTAAATGATCGAGCAACTAATGACTGAAAATTCATCGTCTATTGTCGAAAAACCAGCTCTCGGCATTACGTGTTAAAACTATACAGGCGTTTTGTTTGTGAAACGCCAGAACAACGACTGGGCTAGGCTCCGCCAAAACCGTACAAGCTACAGCTACATTTTTCGTCCCTAACAATTCAAAAAGCAACAACAAAAACTAAAACACTTTGTGAATCAATCCGAACGTGGTATGGAAATTTGACATGAAAGACTAACTTCGAGTTGTTTCTATTATAATGATTTACATTGAGTAAGAACTCAAAGCTCATCTAATGTCATTTTATGAGCTATCCCGCCGCTTGTGTGTTCGAAGAATAAGCCCTACTTATTCACATTGTCATACATATATCACACGTAACAAAACACGATCAGCGGAAGTAAGACTTCTCAACGGATTGAGCTGTCTCAACAATGTCCAAACCAATAAAAAAGTTTTATATACATAAATTCTGCTGGGAATACGTTTTCTATTGCCCTGGAAATCTAAAAAAACGTTTAGCGTCACTCAGTCTTTCAGAGATGCTTCGCACTCGACTTCACTAGAAATTTTAATTCTGGTGAACGTGTAGCGCAATGGTCACAGGTGCTCTGCTATAGATAAACAGTCGTTAGTTTCTTACTGCGTCCAGATCAAACCAAGACCCACCCCTCCTGGATCCGCCAACCGGTACCACATTTCTCTGGAAGAACAAAAGCAGACTTGATACAACCGACAGTTACAGAGGCCGAAGATGCATTCAGTCATTTTTCCACAGCCCATTAGACTGGAATGTGCGACGAATCCCTAGTGTGGGTTAAGCAACGAAATTTGCACCAGCAGACCATTATTATCTTGTAACAGAAACACGGAGCATCATCGAAGCGCTTAGTGATTTAGAAAGAAGGATATGGCAAAGAATAAATAGAAAAGAAATCCGGTTCATGAAGAACTTTCGGTTTGTGAGGAGACAGGTAGAAATAGACAGTCGTCGAGAGCACACAGCAATATAAATATCTAGAATATTGCTGTGGCAAAGATCGATAGAAATAGCTGAGAGACAGGCGAAACGAAGGACCTGCATGGTGTGGTGGTGAACGCGTTACTCGGCGGAAAGGACAATAGCGCGTTCGTTCCCCACCATAGACACCTACGGTCCAGAGTTTTGCAAATATCTCAGCAACGTTGTGGTTGTATCTAGAATATCTGTAAAACAAGTGGACTGTTTCGACGCGGAGCGAAGTAAGACAGCCGGGAAAACTCAAGATTATTAGGTGCGCCTAACGTCAAGAGGTATTCCTTCAGCAGAAACAACGACAAATCATTTCCTCTAGCAGGATGCAATGTCCTCCGAACGGTTTACCGCTTTATCGTAGCTGGAAGGTGTTCTTGGGTGTTGGGCTGTGATGTACAGCTGGGGATTCATCCCCTGCGACGGTCTCCTAAGCTGAGTCCGGTGTTTCCACTAGGAAGCCCAGCTAAAGGCAAACCGATACTAGGACTCCTCACTGTTCTGGTACTAAACTAGGCACATGGTAGCAAATCTCCCTCTGAACCACAAAGGCTGTGACTGGCGGGCCGTCCAAGTATCCAAGTAAGTAAGTAGGAATGAAATGTAGAAGCCACTGGAGTTCACTAAAATCATTTCATGACCAAAAGGACGATAAGGTAATGAAGATGATAATACTCCCAGTGAGGTAATATAAGCAAACGACTACTAAGTTTAACAGTGAGTAATTCGTCTTATGGATACATCAGATGGCCTCTTTTAATCCGCAACCGAATACGTCACAAAAACAAGCGGTTTTTTGGTTTTGAAAGAAGGCACGGTAGCGACATCAACTTCCGCGCCAGAAATTGCACGCTAGATCCAAATTTTATAAAATATAATGGTGAGTTTTGTGTTCTTAGGAAGAATATTTGCATAACTTACAAAGCACTGACGGAGACCAAAACAACTATTCATCACAAGTTCTGATGAATAACAACAGCAGTAAACCAGAAGACACTTCTATGCGCATAAAACTATTTCGATGACATAGATCATTACCTTTTCTCCAAAAAAGACGTTACAGATGAAATAGAAAATATCAAAAAGGAAAAAATCACACGAAAATTTGAGCAATGTGAGAGGTCTGGATTTTACAGGGAAGCGTCCCAACTACCCTACTATCCTTAAAGATGACTTTTAACCTAAACTATTAAGGAATATACACGCACAAATTAATCATTGATTTCAAAAACCTGTGCCAGAAATGCCCTACGTCCTCTCACACATCATACAAGCATAGAATGAATAGTTTCGATACTCGGTTCCTTCCACACCGACAATATTCAACTACGAGGGCGAATAAACCTTTAAGTAACGTCTATTTTCCCCCTTAAAAAAGTACCGTGTTTTTGATACAAATAAGCCTCATTATTCATTATGAGGCCACAATCAACAGCAGACGAAGATGAAAGATGGTAGTTTTCTTAGGAAATAAGCAATAATTTTTGTAGGTGTCATTCAATTGCTAAATTAACATCGCTGTCTTCTAACCATGTGCAGGGAAATACATTTCCTACCAACCATCTGAGATTACACAAAAACCGGCTGCGAAATGCTGTCAGCTGAGGTCAACCTTATTTCCAATAAAAATGAAAGAAGTCAACAATGTGCATTCTCTAGTATATACAACAAGCGAAATTATAATAACACAGAGTTGTACGGCCTATCAAAATTTGTATGGTTAGAAGCACTGGAAACAATTGACATTATATCAAGTCGCTTATTATCGATCTTGAGGATACCAATAGTGATACGAATTTCAATTTAGGACGATTTATTTTTCTATCTGAATTTTATATCAGCAGTTGGTTCGAAGAAAATATGCTCATAGGCATTCTCTGATTAACTGATGACTTAAAGGAATTTATAAATGATGTCTACGTACTGAAATAATCCCAGAGGAATCGCGTGCGGCTACGTTTTCTCAGGTCTTCACCACAGGCGGTAGTTATCGAAGGTGGATTGAAGGCAGCTCTTCAACAAATAACTAACTACCCTAATGGGATTAAATGGTCTCCTTGGCCTGAGGAGCTATGAAGATAGTGGATATGTCGTGTTTAACACGGCATCTTTAACATTCGCGTTTTCTACGCCCGTTATGCATACTAATTATATTGGCCATCCTTCTCAAAGCGCGGTGGAAAAAACCAAACGATCAAAGAATAATGTCTTGTGCCGCGAACTTGAACTGTACACGAAATTACACACAACTGCTTATAACAATAAAGGTATCTGGTCAACAAAAAATTCCAGTGGCGAACTAATCGTCGAAAGAACACATTCCTTAGGCGTTTCCGCAAGTATAAATCGCTATAAAGTAAACTACTCGTCTTAGGAAAAGTTTTCTCTAGAGTACAAGCAAGTTTTAATTACATAGTAACACCAGTGCCTAGAAAACAATTTAGATAAGAACTCATTAGCACGACACTCTAAGAGATACTACTGATGACATTAACCCAGAAGAAGTTTCAGAACACCACATTAGCGCTGGAGAGTCATCGGAAAGGATAATTTCAGAAAAAATGAACTTTTGTCAACGAAAACTTTTACTAGGAAATGTGGTTGTTTTCACTGCTTAATAAAGACTGATGTTCTAAATCTTAACCAACATGTTTATATTCACATATTTTGACCTTGTCCAGCCCTTATTATAAGACGAGGCGATAAAAAGTTCGGCGTTTATCAATGCTCGGGGAATGTGCAATGCATTCGATTTCATCAAGCATCCTAGAGATGACTGAATTCATCTGGCCTATATCACTCGTGGTGGACCCTATCGACGTACTACGTCAGCGCTGCTATCCTCGCGGACAAGTCTTACAGTAATCTGCTTACTCCGAAAGGGCAGAATGCTAGGTTACCCAAGACTGCAAGACCAAACCAACGACCAATCCTGTGTTTATTCCACGGCATCTCAATCCACTGCGCTATTAGCACCCCTATTCCTTATCACTTGCTTCAAAACAAGCAGTTATGCGTTTTTGTTCGCCAACTGTCAAACTATTTCTCAGTAAAATCGACGTGACGTGGTTCTTTGTGTTTTCATTTCGTTAGTCCATGTTGCATTCCTCAATACTACAAGTACACAAATCTAAAAAGTGTACGAAAACGAAACACTCCAAGTTTTAGTCATCCTGATGCGTTCATATGAAGGGAGAAGCAGTGTTTATTAAGAATAGATTCGACCTCAGGCTACTTCCAGAGGTGCCACAGCAGTCTGTGCTTTGCAGTAAAACTCGATCGCTCCATGAAATAGATCGATACTGTTTGTTATGGCTTGTTTTTTCATCTATTCGTTGATGAATCGAACTATGTCAATCACACTCAAACGATTCAACAAACAAATGACGTTCAATGACGCTCTGCAGACGCCCACAAATTCTGCCTAGATATTTAGAGCCTACTTTTACTCGTCAACTCATTAGATCGACTCATAAAATTGAAAGAAAAAAAACAAAATGAGGAATACTGGTAAGAAAATAAACAGTGATCTCAAATTCAGATCAGAAAAAAACAAGAATAAGAACTTACTTTGCCAGCGCAATGCGTTCCTGAGCCGTCATCTTTTCGATTTCTGGCATTTCTGCCATCAGCTGGCTGTGATCCATGATGAAAATTGGGCGAATACGATTCTCGGCTTTTTTCCTCACTAACACGGATTTCAGAAAATGACGCTACACTGCTGACGGTAGAGAATAAGTAGCAAATGGTCGTTCGAACGTAAAGGCACGCGTAATGGCCGCGTCGTGACTTCTCACTTGAATGACATCACGAAAGCGCCTAAAACAAAAACAGAATTCGGATTTTTGTCTAGAATGAACAAAATCCATCAGACAGCGTGAAGTGTTAGGGGAAAAAAGAATCAGAGAAACTATGCATATCCGGAGAATACTATGAGTCAAGACATAATCAGACAACACAGAATCAAATCATATTCACTAAGATAAAACGAATAAGTAAATCGAGGAGTTATTCAATTTCCAGTAATCTTCCTGTTCACTTTGATATCTAAACGCACATAGTATTTGGATAGCTGTATGGACCGTCCCCAGTGGTTGTGCGGGCACCAGCATAGTCTCCATTTTTTCGGAGTTTCGCTGATTTGGCCACTGTGGTTTTCTGGAGACTCGAAGTAAGCCAGGACAAAGTCTGCCCCAGCTCGTCATCACCACAGGCAGTCGCCACTTTTAGATTGGAGATTTGCCACCATGCTACCAGTTTGGTACAAGGACGGTGACGGGTTGCAGTATTGGTTTACACTTGGCTGGACTTCCTGATGGAAACTCCGGACACCTTCTCAGCTTGGGAGCCCCTGCCAGAGTGATGAATCCCCCGCTGTAGATCCCAACAAGACACCCAGGAACACCCCCCAGCCACGATGAAGTGGTAAGCCATTGGGAGGAACGTATATAGTACTTCAATCATTCTTAACAAATCAAGTAACACTTTTTTTGAAGCGAAGGAAGACCCAGTATTATGCAAAGATCACACAACTATAGTACAAAACCTGGAATGCACCAAATCGCAAATTTGAACTTGACCAAATATATGACATGATGGAACAAATTTCAACATACAGTAAACAACAATGCTAAATTTAAATAACAACAAATTCAAACCATAAAACCTTTAAAATCAACTGAATAGAAGCGTATCTGTTAGGGGAACTCCAACTGTACAACGGAGTTGGGGGCTCTGATCTAGAAGCGGGCTTGTGTCAGTGCACGTGATCGTAGTAGAGTCCGTACACTGGAACACCCGTTCCTGTGAACAGCTGTGAACTGATTTTCTCAGCTCAGCATATCTCCGTTCACTCGTGGTAAAAAACGTCGTGAATTATACAAGTTGAGTTCGATGAGAGATTCAGCTTAGAAAGACAGATTAGTCGACGTATCGATCAGTAAAACTGTATTCGTAAGTGTCACTAAATTACTTTGGAAAAAAAAAGATGAATAGAACATTTCGATATTTGTGACTTTCGACCCACCCTTCTTATAGAAATTCCGATAAAAATTCGAAGCAGAGGAACGCGAGCTACAAAAGCAAACTGACTAAAGTACACCTTGAGCGAACTGGGATTTTCATGAATCTACACAAATGAGACGGAAAAACGGAAACGTTCCTTTTTGATACATAGTGACTTGACATTGAAACACAATTAAAACAGTTCGGATTTAACAAACGAGCTAGAATTCAGAGCATTGAGAACAGCAAGTAAATACGCAAATCTAAAGAGAATTCATCAAAAATAAGAGGATAAAATTGCAGTTCCCAGGATCAACTTTCTATTAACCTTGGCATTGGATTATAAATCTGTTCTATGTGTACGGACGTAAACGTGTGCTGAATAACAACCTCGCGATTGCTGAAAAAGAAAACAACGCAGTTAAAATTGCAATTTGAAAAGTTCACCCAACGGTTTGCCGCCTCATTATGGCCGGGAGGTGCCCCTAGGGTATCGGACTGCGATATACAGCAGTGGGATTCGTCCCCCCGGTAAGGTCCCCCAAGCTGAGAAGGAGTCCGGCGTTTCCATCAGTAACCCTAGTTGAGAGTAAACCAATACCAGGATCCACCACTTGGTATCAAAGTCGCATAGTGGTAAATCTCCCTCTGATCCACAAGGGCTGCGGCTGCCTGGGGTGGTGACGACCTGGGGCAGACTTTGACCAGGCTGACCTCGAGACTTCAGAGAAGCACAATGGCAATACCAGCCAAATTTCAAACGAGTAAAATTTATACTGGGACCCGCACAACCAGTGAAGACATGCCATTCAAGTATCCAAGTATTTGGAAAGGTTCTTTTCAGTGCAGATTATTGTATGATAGCTTGGAAAGCACAACTAAACAGGATGCCGTAGAAAAACACTACTTGATACCTTTCTATTTACCACACAAACTATTTAAGTTTGAATGCCAACAGTTATATTACTCAAACACCCAAAGTTGACAAATGCAATATTCGAAATGGATCTCTTAATAAGTTCCCAGGATCGACTTTCTATTAACCTCGGCATTGGAATATGAATGCGTCGATTTCTTGTTCAGCAATCGCGAGGTTTTTAAACAGCATACATTTACTTCCATAGAAAAACACAATACAATACAACACTAGCTGACGTTTCGGCAGTATCGCCTTCTTCAGAGCCGCTTTTTCGTGACTTCCAATGAAGAAGTTTGGAACAGTGTTTTTTGTAAAACTCTGGACCACAGGTGTCTATGGTGGGGAACGAACGCGCTATTGTCCTTTCCGGGGAGTAACGCGTTCACCACCACACCATGCGGGTCCTTTGTTTCGCCTTACTCTCAGCTATTTCTATCGATCTTTACCACTCAATACCGCTGACGGGTGATTGTTGTGGCAAAGATCGATAGAAATAGCTGAGAGACAGGCGAAACAAAGGACCCGCATGGTGTGGTGGTGAACGCGCTACTCCCCGGAAAGGATAATAGCGCGTTCGTTCCCCACCATAGACACCTGCGGTCCAGAGTTTTGCAAATATCTTAGTAACGTTGTGGTTGTATTTCGCTTAGTACCCTGCCGCTTAATTATAGTAGGCAGAAAATAAAAAGGTATAACATAGTGTTTTTGTGTTTTTTTGTGTTTTGTGTGTGTGTGTTTTTTTATTTATGGAAGTAAATGTATGCTGTTTAAAAACCTCGCGATTGCTGAACAAGAAAACGACACATTCTCTTAATAAGATCACTTCCTCCTTAAATATAGATTGAAGCACTACCTAAGTCGAACTTTGTTCTAAAAAAAAAGAAACTGACACGGTGACCAGGATTGTACTATCGGGAAGAATCAGATAGTTCACATAAAACCCAAATCCTTTGGAAGAATAACAGCACAGAAACGATACGTAAGAACGATAGCGTCTCAAAAATAGGACTGCAAAGTTCAAGTTGATATTTTGATAATAAATCAGAACCTCAACAAAATCGATATCACGGAAAATCACTAATATGCATGAAATCGCCGTATATCGTCACTCGCGAAGCGTCAAACAATGAACGGAGCTTCAATGCCACAGTTTCATCCAGGACACTTGTGAATGACATAGCCAACGTATTTTACGTAGTACAAAGCCAATGATGAATTGAAAGGGCAGAAATAGCGAAATATCAAACAAACGCGATAAACTTCCCTGGGATTTACAATTCTGACCGTATTGCTACCATACGAAAAGCACTATATATTATAATAGAAGAACGTACTACACAAATGGCGCACAAGATCTGGCAACGATACTTGTGGGAATAAGACAAAGACGTGTTCCTTACAGCAAATGTTGAGACGAAAGAAATCTCAGAACAAAAACCAAAGAAGATAATCTACGAGATTTATGAGGAAAGAGATGAGAACGAACGATGATTATTTGCCAAACGACTATGCCATGTAGCAATCCCTAAGCCTGACTTTCTATTAACCTCAACGTTGATTAATAATTCAGTTTTTCTTAACTGCCTGGTATTTGCTCATTGAAGAAAAACAGTGACTATGACATGCTTAAAGACTAATCTTGTACGATCTGCTACCCATTCGACGATGTGTAATCGATAACATATGAGAACGACATCGATCATCGATTGACTTAACAGCGGGGTGCTGTGCTGAGAATGGCGACAGGTGGGCGGGCAATGATAAGAGGTGACGGAGATCAATCGATGATTAGACGGTGATATTGGAGAAGATGGGGTCTTCACTGTCGATGGACAGATGGAAAATCTGATTGCAAATTAGCCGTTCCAGTTATTCTAATATTCTACATGGGTTTTCAGCAATAAAGCGTAAAAGCTAAAGCGTACGGAGTAGAAGCATTCCTGGAGGAAACCCAATGCATTCGACAACATTGAGCTTTGTTAGAGGTGACTGAATGCATATTTGGCCTACAGAATAATTAGCGGTGCCTACCGATGGATCAGGTCAGTGATGTTATCCTCCCAAACATATCCGCCAACAATTTTCCGACCCCAGAGGGATGGAAGACTTGGTGAACTCGAAGCACTGGACCGAACCAACGATCACGCGTGTATTTTAGAGCACGTCTAACGATTATGCTACACTCGCCGCACAAGTTTTTCTTGATACGATGTGCAAACGACGTTATTAACTAATCACCAACAAATGCTCATAAAGCGATCGCTAAGAAGATGTTAGCAATAGCGAACACAAGAATTAATCACTATAATGAACTAGAAAAAAACAAAAAATAAAAAAATAAAAAATAAACAAAGAAAAAAATAGAGCGACATCAAAAAGATGGAGAAATGCTTAACATCCGTGTACTCACTGAGAACACACACATGGGGTGCTAATAATTACAGCTTTTTTCTTCGATTTCAAAATTTAAATCACTCGCAGAGAGAGCAAACAACCGGAAAACACTAGGGTCGAAGTGTAATTTGATTCCATTCCTCAAAAATTACAACGACGTATAGGTTGTGGTAACCCTGTACTAACAAAAGGCTCAGTTAAAGATTGAAAAAACAATGCGACCGCAGTGAAAGCGTAGATTATAGTTGAATGTCGCAGAGTCAATCAGTAACTGGAGTGACCATGAAGCAAAAGACGTAATCCGTATTTATGATTGGTGGTAAAAAGAAAAGATGGAAAAGGCCGCTTTAGAAAAAAAATGTTGTCAACATGACGAGGGGATAGTTTGGAAACTGATGTAGCACTGTGTTGCAGAAGCCCTCCAAGAGATCTCATTATAACGGGATGAATAGATGCCAGCTTGTGAATGAGAGTTGCTGCTAGAAATAAAATGCGCCAACATCGAATCATCAACAACCGTGCTCTGGGCAAACACTGTGCAGGACATCAACTTGTGCAACCGATTCCCATTCCCTGTTGTCGACAGGACGAAGCTTGAAAATATAGAACTTCGAGACGGTACCACTTCGACTTCGGAATGGTACCTACGATGAGCTGTGACGCCAACTGAACGAGCATACGGTCGCGACCATGCAGAAAATATTGGGACATTTGACTGTTATCATACCTCACGCAGTTGGTCCTCTCCGTGTCAGCTGATTTATGCGAGAGGATATGATGGATAATCATCAACTGGGGGGGCACTGCTGAGGAACGAGTTCGTAACCAACACGGCAAGGGGGAACGACAGCTAGGTGCCCTAACACACTAAAATGCCACGCGCATTGGCTGTAGTAGGAGAACAGCCGTCAGCAAGCTTAGTCGACGTCGAACACACACACACCAGCGAGGATACTCTACGTTATTAGTGGTACTGGCACGACATGTTGTACTGGGCACTGCTGCCATACCCTCCCCACTAGCAGGTGCTTTGGGGAAAAGCGACCGACACCAGCTTGAGTACATGTTTTCAATGAGAATGCTCGACCAGCACGTGCTTCTGGCAGATCGCCACTGACTGAAGGCCTTTCTTCTGTGTCCTGCTTAAAGTTCTGACCTTCGTACCTATTGAGTACCACTTTTCTGAGCTTTAAAAAATTCTCTTCTGAGCAAACACATTGCCATCCTTGATGATAACGAATCGGAACGCAAAGACTTTTCCAGCTAGCAGCAATCTCGGTTCTGCATTAAAGGATCCAGTCTCTCGCTAAACGCTAGAATCAAGTAATTTATCAACCAGATCATAACTTTAACTTAAAAACAATACTGTTAGAAATGTGTAAAAAGACTCATTTCGCAACAATCTCAGCTTCCAGATGGAAAATGATAGGCAAAGTATGGATGAAAATACTAACCGCAGAAATAGTAGAGAAACGAAACTGTGTGGCGAAGGAATAAAAAGTAGGAAAGACATCAACTACACAGAAAGAAGTCGAGGAATTTTTGAGCACCTCACCTAAAACTACTAAATCCATCGAAAGATACTAAGAAGCTTATGGACTAGTGAGTCCCAACACTGTCAGCCACTTCAGAATTCCACAAACCGCATCTTCATACTAATGATCAAAACTTGTCCGAGTGAAGATTTTGAAGCACAAGAAAACTATAGAAGAAAGGTTACGTTTTTCAAAGCTTCAAGAAGTGGTATGCTTATTCAAAGTTTCTCCATACAGATGAAAAATCGATAATAAAGCCGCTCATCATTAGGTTCCCTGACTTGTACTTATCAATTTGAGTGCTGCGTAAACACAACGGGCCTTGAGTGAATGATCGTAATCCAACAAATTTCCGAAAAGCATAGCTTTGAACGAAAACATGTAAAACTTTCTGCTCATGGCCTGGAGAAAAGCTTCCCTGAAACAGTTCAGTGATACATAGAACGATTCATTCCTAAAAAAACTTTTACGTAAAATCACTATTTTCAGAATCCTGTCGTCTATGATTTCAAGCAACAGATTCTCTGAAGCAGCTCAGAAAAGTGAGCCAAGTACTAAAGCAGATAAGATCCAATCATTTCCCCGTTTATTAAACAATTTATGTAGAGCAAATTTCACACATTAGGTGGATCCCAGCAATTCTTTAACTCGGTTCGCTGTCTCAAATCCGTCATCTACGAAAATTCTCAGCTTCGCGCGTGTTTTTGGATGCCACTTGAGGATTTTGTTTTCATGAACGTCGTTAAACGATGGTCGTCCTGATCCTCAATGGACCAAATCTTCATCACGGACACTCGGTATTACCGGACAAGGGTGGCACAAATTTGTTGACCGTAGATGCGTCCAAGTCATATTTGATTGACACGGAGCTAGGTCCAACCAGCAACCATGGGTGTTTTTGATCTGTTACTATTACCATTATGTATAAATGCGTATTAATGTAACAGCGATATTTTAACGCAAAAACAAATTGTAAAAAGAACGAAACAACAATTTACTATACTTTACTATACTATACTTTACTTTTATTTACCTATCTACCTTCTCTATAGAGAGTAAAAATAGCGCAGTGGTTACAGGTGCCCTGTAAAACAGGCTGTTTTACCCCTGTCGATGGCTCGATAGCACCCCAAGTGCTCACCAAGCCTTTGCCCTCTCTGGAGTCGATAGAATGGTATCAAACTTGCCTACGAGGATAAAAACATTGAGTTGATATATCGGTAGACCGCCATAAAACATTGTATAAGCCAAATTGCACTCAATCACCTGTACGATGGTTGACGAAGTTGAATACACGGTGCATCTCTCATGGATTGATCAACGGTGAATTGATAATTGCTTTTACCTTTCGTCAAATAGTCGGACCCTCCTGTGCACAGGAAGGAGCTTTGACATCTTCTGAACATGTTTCTCCAGTTGCAGTGACAGTCCGTTCACGCGTAGCTCAGTTTCGTGTTGAAATTCTGAATTGAATCGTCTTAACCGCCTGTTACCCTGTTGAGGAACGAAGTTCTCGTTCTACATCACAGTTTGCCATTCCATCCACCATTCAAACAAGGAAGGAAGATGATTTTGGTAATACTTGGTCGCAAAAAGTGTTAAAATGAAGAGGTATTAATCACAATCTTAACTCTTTTATTTACTGCCTTTTTCTTCTTAATGGCAGGGTATGTTGTGAAATATAACTCGTATGAAATATGCTGAGATATTTGCAAAACTTCGGACCACAGGTGTATGCAGTGGGGAACGAACACGCGCTGTTGTCCTTACCGGGGAGCAGCGCACTTCACCACTACACCATCAGGGTGAAGAGGTATTGTTTCGCCTTTAAGCAGAAATACTCGTATTTGATACTCTTTGACCTGAATCATTTCTATCCAAAGAATAGATATTGCGCATACTAAGAAAAAAAATGGGAAAGAATTCCCCACGGAGAATATGGCATGAAGCGCGCGACTTCTGCCGTACCGTTGGAGATACTGCGATAGATATCATCTTAATCCCTAAAGAACTTTGCGCAATCTTTGAACAATTACTAACCAGCCAAACAGCTCAACCATATGAATAAGAACGATCTCGGCCAATACCAGAAACAGAAGGAAAGAGAGAGAGCTACGTCGCTGAAAATCCTTTTGATCTCCAGGATTATCCATATAGAGGCTGCATCAGTTTTTCAATGAAGCAAGGTTTTAATCGTCGACAAAGCATGGAACATTCGTGTTGACTGCCATGCGGCCAGTAGACACCAACCATGACAAAATGAAGATTTCTTTTTCAGCCATACAATGGAAATGAGAAAGTACGTCTTGGAAATGAGTTAGTTAAGTACAGCGAAAAGACATCTCATTTATTTTCAGAGTTTCTGCTTTCACCTAACATAATTTTTGTGTCAAGAATATAATAGCGCTAAACCACCGCAAGTTACATTCATTCTATACGAAGGTACACTTGAAATCCAGTGGTCTCAGTCCAACATAAAAAAATGCATTACATATTCACCAATTCCATTGTTAGCAAAGGTGTCAAGAAAATACTGCAGAAAACGAGAGAAGAAAACATCGAAGAAAACAGAATGCAGAAAAGTACAAATGAGGAGGAAAAAGATTATGTGCAAAAAAAAGACAAAACCATTCGAAGCAGCTGACGGCAGCAGGATAACAAATGTGGAGCAATAAGTAGATATCGAAATGAGATAAGTAGGTGGAGCAGAGCATGGGGAAGAAGTAAGCTGGAGAGGTTGGAATACGAGGGGAAAAAAGACAGAGGTGAAGTTAAACTAGAAGTAAAATTTGGCATTTAGGAAGAAACGTGCCGCCGAATAGGAGATACGAAAAGGAAGAGTATAAGATTCCGGCAAAATATTCATTTAGAAGCAATTGGCTATATGTTTACACTGAATCCAAAAGCGAGGAAATTTCGGGGATATAACCACACTGCATTTCGTGC
This sequence comes from Angiostrongylus costaricensis, assembly GCA_900624975.1. Lineage (NCBI taxonomy): Eukaryota > Metazoa > Nematoda > Chromadorea > Rhabditida > Metastrongylidae > Angiostrongylus > Angiostrongylus costaricensis. The sequence goes on along the minus strand of UYYA01004132.1, from coordinate 124,352 downwards.
GGACAAAACACCATTCCGAAGCCTCGAAACGATGTCGATGGAAAGCACACATCCTCTTTAACACACACTTCTGAACGATACGAACTGAAGTGGTACAATTTTAACTCATCCGTTGGCGGAGATAACATAGCTCTTCAATCTTTTCAACTCCAAGTGAACATATTTTAAGTCACAATAAACATTATCTATTGAAATAGAAATTAATGAAGGTCACAGATCTTGGCCACATGACATGTGTTTTTCGGTAACCTACAAAGTTCTCCGCTTATTTTTTGCGTCCATCAGTGTCTTCCGAATTCCAAAAAAAGAGGGGCCACTCCTCGCAGAACACTAAGCGCTTAGGCCAAAAGTCTAAATTTCCTAGAAACCATTATTACTTTTCCGATTTTAATGCCAAAAAATCTGAAAACAAAAGCAACATTCCAAGGAAAACTATGTATATCCGCACAGTGGCAGAGCAAATCGTCTTATAGAGGTTTGTTAAGTCCTCAAGTTCACAAGTACTTTACTTATTGAAAAATTAGCGGTTCGTGTTCAAAACCCAGCATCGCCGCAAGTGGGATGAAAATGAGATTTTTATGAACGTCTGCGATGCTGATTTCATTCACTTTGCTATAAATTTTTTCTTGCATTAGAAATTACTAGCTCTTAAACTTTGATCAAAGGATTACTCGCTAATGGAACCCTGACAGATTACACTTAAGAAATAAACTGCCACTACAGCTTACCACTTTGAAAGCAGATTAACCCATTGCAAAAGCCATGCACGAGGGAGAGGGTAGTCGAGTAATTAGTGATGCAAACTATCAGGAAGGAAAGTGCTGGTTTGACCTCCTCCAAGGAGAAATGGGCAAGAAATATGGTAGCCTTCTACGCCAGTAACGATCATTACTCCCTCATTATTCTACTTGCTCCACTTGAGACCATACTACAACCTTTCTGCTCAAGGTTTACGCTTATTAAGCAATGATGAAATCCAGCATCCTGTGTTGTGGTCACTTGGTTCTAAAAGGACCGCTAAAATGCCCCAACCTTCGAAAGCACACCGAAAATAGAGTTGCAACAACAGTCATCCTTACAGTCCCATGTAGAGAGCAATACACTGGGCGCGAGTTTGCACTGCGACATTTTCTGAGGTCCGATTCTCAAAGAATGAGAACGCTTTAATCACCTCTTTGGTTTTCAGCAGCGTTTTCATTTAGCCGAAAACGATTCAATCTTAACTTACTGCAGAAGTTAATGCGAACATACGAGACAGAAAAGAAATATCACCATTACAATATATAGATATCTGCTAATAACACATGGAGAAATGTCGTATATAAACAGAGGCGCGTGTGGCGCAGTGGACGCAGGCGTCCGGCAACACACACATGGGATCGATCCCCGCACCCGTGGCTCACCAAGCCTTCCAGCCCTACGGCGTCGGAAAATTGGTACCAGACTTGTGTGGTAGTGTAGCAGCACTGGTTCGATACATCGGTAGGCCACCGCGAGTCATTGTGAAGGCCAGACATGCATTCAATCACCTCCAACGATGCTTAGTAAAGTCGAACGCATGACGCATCCCTCAGAGATTGATCAACGCCGACAGCTTTATCCCTTTTTATTATGTCGTATCTATGTGGAGTTTTTTTTTTCCTGGAAATCCTATTTTGAACAAGGAAGCGAATGAAACAAGTGGGATTTTTCCTAGAAAAACGTGATGTATCCAATGCATCGGTGATGTTTGCGGTTACGGAGCTCGCGATAGGAATTTTAAAAATTTTAGTTCTTGCCGCAAAGCGTAGCTGTACTTTAAGAGATCCTTATAACAACCTCATATTGGTTCAACCACAGATGAGAAACTTGAATTTCGTTTTCAACTCCTGGATATTTCAATTCTGAACAATTCTAAGAATGAATAAATGACATTTCTAAAGAATTGTACTTACGCCTAAGTATAAACAAAACCTCTTTCTCTTCTCAGTAAGTCTAGCAAGTCTTAAAATTCTTACTATAGTTTAAAAACTGTCAACAGGTGCTTAAAAACTAGATTCAGACTCGAAGTATTAAAGTAGAATAAAATACTCGGCCAACTAGCCATGACTTAAACCTTTTGAACTGTTGAGTGTTTCGGTACCACTATGTTTCACGTTTCTCCTTCACAGGAAATAAAATGCACAGAGATAAAATTCGCCATAAACAAAGGTTATCGAGGAGGTTTTACTGTAGATCTCCTTTGTATTCCTAAAGCAAAAAGTACTAAAGAAATCGAACATTGTGGAACAGGAGAGATTTTCTGGAACTAAATACAATAAAATTCTTAAAGCGGTCAACTGCAAAGAAAAGGTCGGAAACAAGGTTGATCTGTCTCAACAGGAAACAGAAAAGACATCTTTCAAGGAATTTCTAGTATATGGACCACCAAAAAGAAGAATATATCAAGAGATGACATTTCGATAAGATCTTGCGAACCAGCATTAGCTCGGCTAAGTGATTCTATCTGAATGATCAGCTATGTGCTAGAAACGAGACAAAATGATACTAATCAGATCTACACTTCCATCCAATTAAGGCTTGCACTGTTTGACCATGAAACTTTTCACTTTACTGGGACATATTTCTTTAATAAATTCTCATTAACCCATTAAGGATTTTCTAATAAGAAAATCCTTCCGAAAAACTTAGAAAATAAAAGCAAAAAATGGAACAGAATAATTTCGTCTACTTACAATCAGCACGATTACGAAATTTAATTACCAGGTTCGTTACTGCAGTACACAACACAGTAGGTCCGAATAGTACTTCGATCTTTATAATAAGCTTCGGCAAGCAACCCCACATCAACCGGAAGTCCGATCGTCGTAATTAGAAATTCTACTAAAGAAGTGGTGGTGACTTCCAACTGATACGATTCTCCAAATCAATATGTGGTTCGCTTTACTTTTTCTCTCAACAACAGCAAATTTAAATATTTTGGAAGGTCTGCTCGACTTTACTTTTAATCCTGGAAGTGCTAGTTTTCAACGAAACTTTAACCTAATATGCTATAGACGCCTTCAGTTAAACAGAAATAGAACATCGCCTGAAATGATTTAGGATCACAAGCGAGGGCTGGATTTATGATTGGAAATATTTTGCTGCCATAAACGAAATAACAATGCTGTTGGAAATCTAAAATGCCATCTACATCATCTTAACATCTATGGAGTATCAAAACGCTGAGATAAAAATTTTCCTAGAAGAAATAATTCTAGTAGGGATGACGTGAAATGACTGAAAGACTGGGAGACTATAGGATGTCTCCAATAGCAACACCCATTGTATTTGAAGGATTTGCAAACGTCCAAATTCTGAAAACGAATAAAAAGACTGTGGAGGAAAGATATGCGTGACTAATCGCAATATAAAGGAAGTGATGTATAATAGTGACGAATACCTATTCTCTTAACACTATCGTCAATACGAGCTTGTTATAGGAATATCTCAGAGACCATGTCAGTGACAAGCAGAAGCTCAGCTACCTTTGGTGGAATCTAGAGAGACTCATTTGCAGAATACGACTGGGGATCGGCCGTCGGTTGGTGGAGAGCCAATAGCATGGCATGGGACGAAGGAAACCAGTTCTCTTCGACTGCGGTCAGTACATCGTCGCACTCGAACATGAATCGATGTAGCCATTTCCATGCAAAAACACATGACGCATCATAAGCGTTCACTCCATGAAAAACTGCTTACTATTATTGCTCGCTAAATGAAATTTTTGTGAAAGACATGAACATTGATTGGAAAATATTGGTCAATCTCAATCATCCTACTTCGCTCTGGAAAAAAATCCGAACGCTTATAGCCATCAATTCAATTCAGTTTAAGCAGAAGCGGATTTAAGGTGGGCCATTAAGATAGTGCCATGGGAAAATAACAGTACGAAGATTCAACTCCTTTCTTAAACTGTATAAAGGAAAAATTCGGATTTAAGATTTCCATTATATGACTGTGTATTGAACACATTGCCTGGTTTCAAAATAAAGACTGTTTTGAAGTCAAGAGAAGCATAACGATGGGATTCATAGTCTTTCCATTCCCTTATGCCTTTCTCACATTATTCCCTTTCCCTTAGCCTTATTCCTTAGATGCAGTTACTGTTGTGGGAACAACACAATGTATTAGACGTATCAACATTTAGAGTACAGAAAGAGATCAGCTAGAGAAGTTTCTGCATTAATTGAAAACCCAAAATGATAGGAAAAGGGTATTCAACGACATCATTTTAATGAATTTCACCACATAGTGGTCTATCATAAGTCATCAATATCATAGACAGTCACATCAAGTTTCTCAAGCAACGTAACTTCCATTCCTTCCGTTACGCATCACAATTGCTTGGTGTGCTTCGTTAGTTCCAGGGATACAAAGACCACCACAGCTATTGTATGAAGCACTCTGTATTCTTTGTTGAAAACGAGAAGCTACCCAGTGTAGTTTGTGCCCCTACAGTAGACAGGCCTCCCAACGGTTCACCACTTCATCGTGGCTGGGAGGTGTTCCTGAGTGTCAGGCTGTTCTGTACAACGGGGGACTCATCCCCCAGTAAGGTCTCCCAAGATGAGGAGTCCGGCGCTTCCATCAGGAAACCTAGGTAAGAGTAAGTTAATACCAGGATCCACCACCGTCTTGGTATCAAAGTCGCATAGTGGTAAATCTCCCTTTGATCCACGAGGGCTGCGGCTGCCTGGAGTGGTGACGACCTGGGGCAGACTTTGGCAAGGCTGTCCTCGGGATTCCAGGGAGCAACAATGGCTTAACCGGCAAATCTCCGAAAAATGGTGATTATGCTGGGACCCGCACAACTAGTGATGACGGGCCGTTCAAGTATCAAGTATATTAGACAGGGGTACTATTTGTAAAAGCCTGTAAGCAGCCTACAGAACACAATCCTCATATAGAAAAGAACACATATTCATTCATACATACATGAATGTGATTAGATGTATGTGGGAGATATAGTCAGACAGCTTCCCTTAAATCTACCTATCGCTCAAGGCGAGTAAATGCTCTTTTCTAATAATCCTTTACACGTTATAAACAGATAAGCAAGCCGTAACCTCTTTAGGAGTCATTAGACGCCAAAACAATGACCGAATGTTCTGAACTGCTGCAGTACTCCAGTAATACAGAAATTATTGTCAGTTATCGAAAAAAACAACTCCGTAACGACAGTGTTGGAGAATGCGCCATGTAGCCTCAAGATTAAATCGCTCGATAAAACAGGAGCGCCCTAAACTATGTAAAGTTAATGAAACGCTCAAACTAGATTAGAACTAAATTACAAACTGCAAAAAGTCAAGGGTCAGTCCCACAATCAGGAACCTTCGGAACAAAAAGTGACCTGGAAACTTGGAACCGACGCCGTAAAGAATTCCTATAGCAACAAGTCACTCATCGAGCAGAAACGAATCGTGCATTTAGTTAAGTCAACTGTTCATAAAATAGAGTGTGCTTTTCCTTCCACTAGAATATTTTTGTTCTATTTAGTGCCTTTTCAAAACGAGCTGTTGTTCATCTTTTCAGTATGATTTCGTTCCTGCTTGCACAAAACCAACTACCCAGTGGACAGAAAGGCTACCCCATGTAGAGAACATGGATGTAAGGATGATGGAAATGGGTAAGCAGTACACAAGAACTATTGCAGATATATAAAAACCCATTGCAGATAAACCAGATGCGACTACAATACGCGCGCTGAGTTACCGTCCTCTCAATCATTCACCCGACACCAAGCAAGAGCGAAGTCAAGCAAGAACTCAGTGCGGACCATAGGAACGTCAAGTCAGACGCATTGACAAGTACGAACATATTTAAGGATACGTCGCTGGCCAAGGCTTTACAATAAAACGGCCCTACCATCGTGCTACTGAATCTTTCTTCACATTGATTTCCCAGCGAATTTTAGTTAAAACCCAAAAAAAAGGATTAAACTGTGAAAAGCGTTGGTCTTGAACACAAAATATCACCAACACTATAGATTTTACTAAAAATAGAGGTCAAGCGCTAACTCCATAAAACTAGCCGAACCAAAACTTGAAGTACCGCGACTACAATATCGGTATAGAAACCTCCCATAAACAGTATGTTGTTTCTACAACTGCACCAACAATAATGGCTTCATTTTAAGGGCTACTACTGTCGGTTTAGCTTATATCTACTTACTTTAGAGACGTTTAGTTCCGACTTCATAAATACAGCATGACCTACCACAATGTCCACTTAATCAGTACTTCTTTTTAGCTCGAATCAGTTTCTTTCCTCTACAATTACCCGATAGTGGTGTCAGGGCGTTCCCGTTCAACCGATCGCTCACGTGGACTGGGATAAAGGCGTACCGCTTTGAAGACTACAATTAGTTCAGGATGTCGGCAATTTCTGGCATAAGCTTATCCGGAAACAGGTTTCTTGATAGAATACCAATTCTCAGCGCGACTTTTTATGGTGATGAACTTCTTGCTGATCGCCGCACTTTGACAACCATAAACACGCTTTCTCTATATGAGGTGAAGGATAAAGAGGACGACTTAGCGCATTTATTTGGCGAGTTCACAATGGACTATGAACTAGCAGACAAAAACAGGAGAACATACAGCTAAAGCCTGAAAGGCAAGGTCAAGATCGTTCCTCCACGATGCATCAGCACCAATTGAAGAGATCCGATGAAGCGTACCCACGGAAAACACCTCCAAAGGTTAAAAGAGGCAGAATATTAACCATTCACCATATGTTAGACATTTTCAATCAAGTTGTAGAACAGGAAGACGACAAACAAGTAACCGTTTTCAACAACCAACAGCTCAAGATCTTTTATAAGAAAATATCAGTTCATAGATTAAAGAATTATACAAAGTCTGAAAAATGCCTTGTTAATAAAAAAAAAACCGATGACCCCAATGATGATCGATGAATCGATCTTGAGTGAGATATAATGTGCTCCAGTTGATCTTAGAGCTAGTATTCTTCTTGGACCAATTTAATAAAAAGTTTCAAATAAATGGAGAGCTACCACCTAAGATACTCTATTTCAAAACATTAAATCCAAAAAACCCCAAGGAATTACGAATTTTGCAATGCGCTTCTATGATACGAGGAAAATAGAATGCGGTTCACCAACTTGAGTAAAACTTGGTAATGAAAAGATTCACCAATCGTCTTGGATCGTCAGAATATCGAACTTGAAAATATGGTCTACGAGGTGGTACCACGACTGAAAAGGCTTGAAAGCATAGAGTGGAAGGCGAAATTATAGTTTAATAATGAAAAGAAGGCTACAAGTATAAGAACAATAACCCTAAGCATAAATACATGGACTACTGTCTAAGTAGCCAAAAGGCTTAACAAGTCACTACTTTATTGCCTTTATAACTTTAACAACCCACTTAGCACAGATAAAAGGCTTCCAGCACTCTGCTGTGGAACACTACAATCGGAACAATCCACCTTATCTAAACGAAGTTTGCCGTTAGACAGATTGCACGGAACGAAACCCCGAGAACGGCAACACTTCATCCCCGACACCCAACAACATTCTGATCAATAATCCATAATCTCGAAGCAATGTAAAATTTTATTGTCACCGTTGAAACTTAGTGACAAACTAGTAAATCAATACTGCTGAATCGTCATTATGTGTAAACGTTAATATTGAAGCAGCTAGAATTCAATTAATAATGGACTGATATGAACCGACACCAGAAAGTTTTCAGCTGCCGCTCTTGCATACCAAAATAGCCCCATGGGTTCCGCTTGCTTGAAGAACATGTGGAATGTCGCACTTCTTGCACGATGGTCTTGAATTTTATTGTATCTGGCGGGAAGATACCATCAGGTGGGCCATGTCGTGGGTGCCAGGTAAACTGACAGGTAGCTTGTCAGAGTCTTCCTAATATGCACAGTGCTTATTTGCTGAAAGTGATCACAAACCGCCTCCTAGACGTTTCTCAGTAGCTAGAATGCGGGCTTTTGCATGAATCAATGTGCAAGATATAATTTGCACACACCCGAGTACACTAATATCCGTTGCATGAATGGCTACGAACTCAGAAGGTATGAGTGGATGCAACGTAGCAAAAACAGGAGCTAATCCGCTGAATGCAATTGAGTATAACTAATTACACATTGACTTGAAATGTTTTCCTAACCGTTCGCAGCCTCCTAGAATAGATAAACAAACTTTTGCCCGTGCAGCCAATTTTGAAGTAGGAAACGAGAGCTTATCTCCTAAAAAGAGTAGGAATTGATAGAAGTTAAGCTCAGCAACTAAAGAAATAAAGAAAGCATAGCGTGCAATGTGTCCCGAAAAAGCGAGAGCTATTGCCAATCAGATGTTTTCAAAAACATTCATTTTAGAACTATGTCCAGTAGAGAAACGCATAACGAAGACCACTCCTCTCAGCTATTCATTCGTTCTACAAGAACCTTTGCCTTTTGTGATTTACCTGAATAGTTTCGGAGTAATAAAAAAAAGTAAATAGCCTGATAAATGTCAAAAATCATAAGTGAAAACTACAGTGTTAGTATTAGCGTTTGGAATCCAGAGAACATTTCATGACAAAACTTCAACAAAATCTCCACCGGAAAAGGAACAACAGCAAATCAGAAGAGATTACCAAGCCATCCGTAGCCGACAGAAGTTAAGCTCAGCAACTAAAGAAATGAAGAAGTTGATCAGTTCCGGTTACGCACGATATAACACTCTTCAATAAGAAAATGAAAGAATCAGTAAACCTCAAAACTAATCAAAACAGCGGATTTCAAGCCTTAACTATGACTTACTTGAATAGTTGGACGGTCCGTCTTCACGAGCTGTGCGGACCCCAGCACATATGCCATTCGTTCCTTTCTCTCGCAATCGTAGTCCATGGAGGTGGTTTTGTTCGAGCATGGTAGCGCTTGCGAGTCTCATGCTGTGATCGGCAAAACAACTGCAGCTGCGGGTACAGCTGATTAACTTTGTTTATGAACACGTCCGTCCAACATGTAGGTGGTCGTCCTAGGGGACGTTTGCATTCTCTCGGAATCCACTCCACTGCTCTTTTCGTCCATCTGTCGCCTATTCTTCTCATTATGTGACCGGCCCATCTATGTTTTGCTATCAATGTATATTCTCCTGGATCTCGAATAGATGTGACAGATTTCGAAAGTCAGAGCTTCGCATTCCGGCTCCATATTGAGCGTGCCGGTTATATTTCAAAAGACATCGCTCAAGCACTCTGTGAGTAGTGCGATGCATTCTTGATGTGGTTGAAGTATCTACCTACGTCTTTGCCGCATAACACAGCGCTGGGAGGACCGTGGATTCGAAGAGATCAGCGCGAATTTTCGGGGCCCTTCAGTTGGTCGGTGGCTTCCTTGAAAGGCTTGAATGCGGCCCAAGCTGCTCTCCTTCTTCTATCTAGTTCCTCCTTCATGTGGTTTTCCATGTTCATTGGTCGCCCAAGGCAAACTTACGAGGTGGTCTCTGCAATGAGAGAGCCATCCAATTCAATTTTTTCGCCTTCGCACCATGGGTTTTTCATGAACTGGGTTTTCTTTGGATTTATGCGAAGTCTGATCTTTTTCACCGCTTCGTTGACCTCGTTGATCATCACCTCTGCTTCGCCAGCACTTCTTGAGAAGATGACAATGTCGTCGACAAAACGAAGGTTTGATAGGAATATTCCAACAATACGTATGCCTTTCTCATCGCAATCGGGTGACTTCATTATCTACTGCAGTGCGGCACTGAACAGCTTTGGCGATATTGTGTCGCCCTGTCGAATCCCTTTTCCTATAGGTATTGCAAGAGGTCGATGGAAAAGCTGTGTTTTCGTAGTGCAATTCTGATAACAATCGGACAGAGTCCTTATGTAGGACAGGTCCACTCCTTGGTCGACGAGCGCTGATAGGATTGCATTCGTTTCGACACAGTCAAACGCTTTCTCATCGTCGACAAAAGTTAGGACTAGAGGCAATTGGTATTCCTGACAAACTTCGATGACCCTGGACACGGTTTGGATGTGGTCCATGCAGTAAAATCCTCTTCGAAATCCTGCTTGTTCGACTGGTTGCGCCTCATCCAATGTCCTCGATGTGCGCGAGAGGATAATCTTCGTGAAGAGCTTGTATAGTACACTCAGCATGCATATAGGACGACAGTTACGAAGATCTCTTCGGTTTCCTTTCTTGGACAGGATGATTATGCGCGACGTCCTCCACTGGTCTGGGATTTTTTCCTTTTGAAGGTAGTCTCTCATATGCTCTGCGAGAAGTACATGTAAATTGTGACCTCCAGTCCTAAGGAAATCGGCAGTGATATTATCGGGTCCTGGAGCTGTGCCTCTTTTCATGCTTTCTATCGCAACTCAAACCTCTGACGGAAGAATTCCAGGTGGTTTTTCTCCTGGGGATATGAGGGTTCGGGACAGGGATTGTGGAACGGAAAAGGTTGGTGTAGAACGTTTCCGCTATTAATTCCATATCATGGCGGGAAGTTTTGACGATCCCATCTTCGTTCATCAGGGCTGACAGCAGAACATTATAATCACACAAGTTTCGATGGCATTTTTTCAGACTGCTTCCTTTCTCTGCTGCTTCCAGTATTTTCTTCTGCTTGTACCGCTGTAGATCTTCCTGCAAAACTCTTCTGCAGCTAGTATTTATTACTAGCCATGTTAAACTTGTTGCACGTTGCAGGATCAAGCTTCAGTTTCCTTCTCTTTTCGAGCAACTCCTTAGTAGTGATGGAGATCCAATCCTATCTTCTTGCTTGAGGAACTGAGGCGAATCCGGCACAGCTTTTCAATCCTTCGACGAACAACCCGTAGTTTTGGGTTGGTCTTCTTTAATCTGCCAGTCACGTTTGGACAGGACTTCGTCCAGAATGTTCTCGTCGTATACAGCGAGACTTTTCCTCGTGGTCGATGAAGAGAGTTCTCTTCCAACTTGCGGCTGAATCGAATTCGCGAGAAGGCGGTATCGGAAATGACGGGAGGACGATGTATCAAGTAGGCACCATCTTCCGTTTGTCAGAATGTGGTCGGTCGCCGCATAAGTCATACCATTAGGAAACTCTCATGTCCAGCGGCGGCTTTCTTTCTTCTGGAAAAACGAGTTTCGGTGTTAGAGACGTGCTGCGGACAGGAGCCCTGCGAGACGGTTCCCATCCCCATTTCCTTCTCTTAATCCAAAATTTTCGACCGTACATTCGCTCTCATTGGCCTTTCCTATTCTGGCGTTGAAGTCTCCAACAATAAATTTATGACATGCTTTGTCATTGCGGATGACTTCCTCCAACTAATAGTAGAATGCATTTAATTCGTACTTATCAGCTACGTCGGTCGGTGAGTAGCAGTTGATGATAGTGATCTTCTTATGATGCGACAGTTGAAGACGAAGGACGGTTATGCGAGAGGAAAGGATCTCATATAAGTCGACGAGATGGACAATGGACGGGTGGACGACAAAACCTACGCTGCCGACATTTCATGACGGGACCTTTTCTCCACGGATCACAAGGGCCCCGTTGGCGCGTGTCGGTCTTTTTGGTTTTTGTTTCTTGTAATGTGATCACATGAAATTTAATGCGATCTGCTACTACAAGAAGGGCGTGAAGATCGGCGTCTGTGGAGTGTTTTGGCACTATACGTGCATAGTAAGAAAGAATCTCTATGGCGTGTCGTGCGTGTATTCGTCAGATCCGGTTCCAATGAGGTCCTGCGTAACCTGAGATTTTCTGGCCTCTCACCGGTCGTCTCACCGCCTGAAGTCATGGACGGGGGCACTCGGCGTGCGGAGTGCTGAGGCCGGCCTATTACTGATCGTGTAACTTGGTCCTCCTTGGAGTCTTGACGTAACCTTGCAAGGGTGTATCCAGGTCTTCACCACGATGTGGATCAGAGGGAGGTGGATTTTCGGCTACGAATCCTTCGATAGGTCTTCCTACTAGTTGATTCGGAGAGATATTAAAACCGAAATCAGAAACGAAAGTAGGAATGTAAAAGCAACTGATCGCTCAAGGACGATGTAGAAGCGGAATCCCTTAATTATGACATAAACCATAAATATAAATGTGTAGACAACTACACACGCTTATCACTAATACGAAAAATTCAGCCAAATTTTACCTCTGTGAAGACCTAGATTAATAACGGAATTCAGAATTCTTCTCGGTGTTTCTAGTTCGCCATGCTACTGCTTCACGCTCTACCATGCTGCAACAAGAGCACCACAATGGACGACGACTGCGAGGGAAAGAAACGAATGGCAAATATGCTGGATTCGCAGAACTCGTGATGACGGACTATCCAAGTATCCAAGTAGGTGAGTTTCTAGTTCGCTGCACACATTCTGTGCAATATCTTTGTGTCACACCGAGTGCTTCCCTAACATTAAGTTAAGCTATGTTCTAAGGAGAAAATCAATCAAAGCACATGAGTATCGATACGGTTACGCATATTCGTGACTGCTTCTAGAATAGGCAGGGCATCGATCGAATCCACGAAAATTCATGAAGGTGATCGTGGAGCAGAAATCTTTACAATATCGATGCTTTCAGAAGTAGAAAAATGGAAGAGTTAAAAATTCTGGATGGATATCTTCGTTCGGGCTATCCGACTATGAGATAAACAACATCGAAAATCGGGCTGAAGTGAAAAGCCGCCAAATGTACATTCTACGACAATGTGACAGCTGTAGAGAACAAAACAACGCAAAATCAGAAATCTAGTTGAGACCTGGAATAATAAAAAAAAATAACACTTAACATTCAAATGAATGTGTCAGCCAAAAAACAAAAGTCGAAAGGTGCCAAATAGAAATGGTTGGGTGCCAGAATGATTTATAGTGCGCTTCTAAACGATTCGCATAACTTCACCTGTATAAGAAACCCATGGAAGAATAAACCAAGACGAGGTGATAGCAAACGCAAAAATTCGATTTTAGTACAAAAAAAAGACGAGGTAGGAAATATATCGAGAAGAAAAAAAGAGGATACTATTTGGAAATAAGCAACCGCAAAACCGCTTCCTTCAATGGAATGCAGAAATGTTAGCTTTGAGAAATTCGTATAAAGTCGCCTCTTTTAACACGTTCGCTGCGAATCTACTTTTTCCACAACAATTGATAATTTCTCCATCATCCGAACACTAAGGACGCGTGTGGCGCAATGGTCGGAGGGGCTCCGGAACACACATGTGGAATCGATCCCGCGCCCATGACCAACCAAGCGTTCCATCCCTCCGGGGTCGGCAAATTGGTACCAGACTTATCTGAGAGGATAACAGCATTGGCTCGAGTAGGTCACCGCGAGTCACTGTAAAGGGCAGACATGCATTCAATCACCTCTAAACGATGCTTAATGAAGTCGAATGCATGGCGTATCCCACAGTGATTGATCAATGTCAAGAGCTTTATCCCTTATTTTATCGATCCGAACACTGGCTACGTTGCGAACTTTACAGTCATACGTAAGAGGACTTTGCTCTATCATACCAAAAAAATATGTAATTTCTATAAAACAATCTATAAGTTTAAATCATGTCCAAAACTAGAATTGTTGATAACTGGATACGAAACCTAGATTTCCAAAATTCCTCACGCCAACGCGCAACCGTGAACTTCAACGACAAATCAAGCAGCACCGCCGTGTCTCGCTGCGCGAAGTCCCTCTTAATCAACTATATTTCTGTTGCAGATACGATTATCAACGACAAAAAAAGAAGAAAAACACGTTCTGTGAAATTTAGAAAGCTCGAAATTCGTCTTGGCATGACAAGACAATTTTTATTTTGCAGGCAAAGATCTTTAGGCATTAGCACCTGACTAATCATATCGAGGTTAAAGAAAATGAACGAAGCAAAATATAAGCTGATAAGAGCGCGTGTAGCGCAGTCGTTAGAGGAACCTTGCAACAAATACGTGGTCTTTGGTTCGAACCTGCGCTCCGGCCTCACCAAGGCCTTCATCAATTCACGTTCGGCGAATTGGTACCAGACTTGTTTGAAAGGATGGCAGCAGTGACTTGATAGATCGAAACGTAAGTCAGTGTATAGAGCAGATATGCATTCAGTCACGTCTAACAATGATTAATGAAGTTGAAGGCATGGTGGGATTGATAAACGCCTGAAGCCATATTCTTTATTCCTTTATGAGGCGACATGTGCTAGCTGCAAGCTGAATGCGGCAATTATTTTCACATTGTATGACTTCATGTGAAATCACGTCATCGCGAATGTGTTAATGAAAATTATTTTAAAAAACGAGATTTAGAAGGTATTCCAAGCTGATCGAATCAATCTAATAACGCGGGATATTAGCGGCAGAATAGCTGGATAGATAAAATTCTGGTAAAGGTGATGTGAGAAACAAAAAAAAACCCAAAACGTTAGCATCATTACACATGAGACCCATTAAAACAAACACTAAACGAGACTTCAGCAACAATTTATTAGTCGAATTCATAAATCACAATTTAGTGGCTGGGGGAGGGTTCATCCACCCAACAGGGTCACCAAAGCTGAGAAGGAGTCCGGCGCTTCCATCGGGAAGCCAACAAAGAATAAACCAATACCAGGATCCACCAGCGTCCTAGTATCAGACTAGTCGCACGGTGGTAAATCTCCTTCTGATACACAAGGGATATGGTTGCCTGTGGTGGTGACGACCTGGGGCAGACTTCTCCTCGGGACTCCAGGAAACCACAATGGCTAAACAAGCAAATATTCACAGAATGGACAATTATGCTGGGACCCATACAACCAGTGAAGACGGGCCATCCAAGTATTCATGTAAATAAATGAGAGCTTCTAACAACAGTCAGTTTAGTGGAACAATGATCGCGTCACCTGTTAGAAGAGCATTAAAAGTAATGAACTTGTGAAACTGTGAGTTTCCAGTGTCAAAAATCTGCTCTGAGCTGAGTGTCACAGTCATCAACCCTACTTTAGAATAATCAAACATGTACTCAGTAAGCATTCGATGATACAAAAAAAATGAAAAGAGACAAAAACCATATTTGCCTCTGAAACAACGTGTGGCATCTTGAACGATTCACTAAGATAGGATCGCCCTGCTGTTGGTTCGGTGATCATACAAAATGGAAATGATTGTGAACGTAGGAAATTGGAGCCCCCGCTCCCCCTCATATTTCTACATTCAAAATGAGAGAACGGGTATCATAATCGTAAAAATGCTTGTCAATAATAGATACAAGATCTTGTTTCGACTTCGCTCCGAGCCAGGCAAGTCTTCCAACCGTCCAGGATCGGGAAGTAAATATTCGGCTTGTTGTGGAAGAAATCCTTCCCATCCATAAAGGTTGGCTACTGCCTGTGGTGAAGATCAGGACCCCAGTTAGCATGACTTTCTCAGAATTCCAGGAAGAATCTGCTTATCCGGCAATCAACGAAATTCAGAATAAGCTCAAAAAATCTTCTATTAGCAGTCAAAACCATGCGCGAATCCGAAGGTACTGGTTGACCACAGATGTAAGACAATGGAAAGAATGAGAGAAATGCTATCATCTGCAAAATATGTCAAGTCAAATCGTATTAATACAACAGAAATGCGATGAAAATGATGAAAAATAACCATGTCTATGCAAAATCCATTCTCTTCACAATAAAACCATGCAGAGTGCGGTGAAAATGCTAGTGCACTGAGGGATATGATCCACTTATGCTTGCACGAGCCCCACAGCTCGGTTTCCGGAATATCGCCCTAGTATTTGAATACACGAGTAAATTTAGTACTGTGACGCACAGAGCGGAGTTGGTCGTCACTCACTCTTGAAGAATATTCAACGATATTCATGACTTAGAGAAAGTCCGCAAGCAACAGCTGGACCCACACGCTTATCCTACAATCTTCCACGATGATGGATGCGAGGAAGCGAATCGAATGAAAGAAGTGGTAGGGTGCACACAATGTGTGACTTCGAGTAGTGTAAGAAACATTTACAATGATTTTTATTACAGAATACAAGAGAAAAGGTGCTAGCAGAAAGTTGGGAGTGTTCGGGAATGTTCACATGACAAGAGAGCTCCCACAAATAGACCACAGAAAAACTGTTAGCGACTACAAACACCTATTAAATCGTGAGCAGAGCATTTTGTTGAGAAACATGGAGAATCGATAATAAGCTCTACCTTGGCAGCAACCACATGACATATTCAACATACACATACACAATTTACTTCCGTTCCACATTAGATCGCCAAAAAATCAACTTCTAATGTTTCAGAAAAGGCACATGTGGCGCAGTGGTCGGAGGCGTACTGCAACACACATATGAGGTCGATCCCTGCGCCCTTGGCTCACCAAGCCTTCTATCTCTCCCGGGTGGGCAAATTGGTACCAGAGTTGTGTGGGAGAATGGCAGCACTGGCTCGATACATCGGTAGGCTACCGCGAGTAATTGTAAATGCCAGATATGCATTTAATCACCTCCAACGATGCTCAATAAAGTCGAATACATGGCACATCCCTCAGGGATTGATCAATGCCGAGAGCTTCATCCTTTACCCTTTATTTAATGTTTTAGACATCATCTGATAATCACATATTGTGCGGATCCTAGCATTTCTCGCATCCAGTTCGTTCCTCGAATCCATCATCCACGAAGGTCACCGAACTTTTTGCGTGTGCGTTAGCCTGTTCCTTCAAGATCTCTGCTTTCGTTGTGAACGTCGCTGAATCCCAGTCAAGTACACTCTACACACCTGAACTAGGCGTGCTAGTGTATTCCCTTTGGCTTGCAAGGACCACACTGGTACCAATTTCTCGATCCAGGAGAGATGGGGAGCTTGCTGAGCTCATGCCGAATGGAACCAAAACCGTACTCGTCTTGGACGGCATCATTAGCATTGCGTCATTGTTAAATATCTTATCAAAATTAAAAACAATGCATAAAAATACTTCGGCTTATAGTATGTAAAGAATTCCTAGGTTGTATACGTGTTACATCCTATTCAAGGTCTATATAATCCAGTTGTTCGCCTATCGACTGCTTCGAGTGTTTCCATAACAGTTCTCGCTTCACCAGTGTTAGCAATTCTACGGCATTGGCCGGTTGTCAATCATGTTGATGACAAAAGCCTCCCACGAAAGAGGCGAATAATATTCGACAAGGAATCAAATTAATAAGAATACAAGAAAAATGAGAACTAAGAAGTCTAAAACGTAAGGGGTCCTTCTTTAGGACACGAATGAGATGAATGAATGAGGATTGATGGAGGCCGTGAATGTCACGAATGCCTTTTGTCATGAGTGCGCATTTTTGACTGAAGGGATTGAATTGAATGGTGTTATTATCATACCGTAACATGGCAAAATCGTTTTCAGCAATGTTACCTTAATTCTCCTCGTCGTTCCCCTTAAAGGAAATTCACCATAGCTTATAAAAGTTTGCCACGGTTATCGCTCACAGCTTTTGAAGATGAAATTCGTTACAATTCAGCTCTCGATTCGTCAGAATTCAAGAAAAAGGTTTCAGCTGCATTTTCAAGAACACTCGAAAAGCAATATCAACGCAAAAAACAGTTACCACAACAATTAATTCGTACAGATTCCGTAAAGCAAGGGCGCATGTAGCGCAGCGGTCGGAGACGTCCTGCAACACACACTTCGAATCGATCCACGCACCCATGGACCACCATGCTTTCCATTCCTCCGGGCTCGGCAAATTGGTATCAGACTTATCTTGTAAGAAAGCAGCACCGGCTTGATGCATCAGTGAGCCACCGCGAGTCATTGTAAAGGCTAGATGCATTCAATCACTTCCAAACGATGCTTAATAAAGCCGAATGCACAGCGCACCTCTCAGGAATTGATCAACGCCGAGAGCTTTATCCTTTTCTCCTCTTTTACCGTAAAGCAAATAGAAAAACGTCTTGAGATGGTTTTCACAAAACCTATGAGATCAGTGTTGTTCAAATGTAAAAAAATGCAAAGGATATTCCAGGCGCGAAAAACTCTCGAGGCATTCTGAATTAATTCCATAAATCCGAAAATGAACCGCAAGGAAGAATGCCTCATTACCACGCGTGATATAGGGCAGTATATAAAACTGCTTTTCTGATGTGAGGGGCACATTATACTTCCACGTGATTTCTGTGCGGTTGGTCTCTACGTGACATACTTAGTGGAAACCTCATAGGAAGCGGTGAGTGTGCAAAGCTGTGTTCAAAGTGATTGAAATCTTGGTTTGGGGTTTCTTTGTTTGGTTATGGAGGCGTCTGGCCGAGTGGATTGCTATCAACTTGACCTTTCCAGGCTCTGAGGAAGGCGAAATCCGCCGAAATGTCAGCTTAATCGTGAACAAAGAATAATAATTTTTTTTTTTTCGAAACCGACCTTCCCTAAACCTCGGTGTGATTAATCAATATGTATTCTTTCTTGATAAGCTTACACGAGGTTGATAAATATATTTATTTTCGGCTAACGTTTCGACGTCTTCGTCTTCCTCAGAGCCGGTGATCCGAGTCGATGGTCCCTGGTCGCAACGTCGAGGCGAACAACAAGTAGGGACCATCGACTCGGATCAC